>DWGW01000174.1:0-18006 GCA_018247775.1 Udranomia orcinus
TTTTAACATATACAAGCCATCAGTTCAATTAAGCCCACACATTAATTAAATACATACAATATAACATAAATCTAACACGCGCGCTGGAAATGTCCAGAATTATTGTTTAATGAATAATTGTATCACATTTAAAGAACCTATTTTTCAGATACAGATATACAAACATAGTATATTAAATAGTATACATTCCTGATTACGTAGATTGATCTTTATCAATCAAGTCGGCACACAATGTAACGCAGTAAAAGAAAACGTTTTACAATTGTTGTATTAGTTTGTCAAAAATCTACTCGCTCTAGTAGGATCCATTACGGGAAAGTGATCGCATAAGAATTAAATTTGCTTCGCAGCAGCCTGACTTTGAAAAAAATTTGGGGTTTTGCACGGTTTCAGATTAAGCGAAACAAACGTTTTTTTTTTAAATTTTATTGCTTACAAAAACTTATACTCATCTTGACTTTTGTTTTCTTTGACATCAGCAGTAAGTATATCTCCCAATTACGTGAAGCTTATCATTATATCATGGGTTCACTTTGCATATCAATCGAAAATAAACAGTAGTAGGTACTTATTTTGAGATTTTGCCAACGTAAGTTGTATAATATACACATTATGCTTATATCATGTGTCGTATCACAAAAGCTATTTTCAGTAATTTAATTTTGAATATTTACTTTTATTTAGAATGGGGCGGTATAAATAGAATAAATGACTATTAAACTGTCAACGTTTATAAGAGTAATTCGTAAATTCGTAAGTTTGATAATGCAGTAATCATACATTTTTGTAAAAATCCTTTTACGACTATCTTGTATCTTAATTAACAAATATAATTAGCTTTAAACATAATTAATGGTATAAGAAAGATATAAATCTTGCATGTCATTGCAAGTGCATATTAAAACATTTTCTCAGTATAAAGTTTCACGTTTCACGTGCTTGACGTCGCGTTTATCATTTATGTACGATAGTACAAGTCGACGTGAGTGAGTACATACAACGAGTGTAGTTATTCTATTATTCATGCAAAGGCGTGCGACACGGTTATCACGACCATCTCGAATCGTAGCATTCTCAGTTGATCGTAGGATATATTATGTATTAGAGGCGAGGCGGTGGTCCTGAGCCGGCAGAGCCGCACGAGCAGTGGCGAGGCGCCGCTGAGAAGCAGGAGCACGGCGCGCAGCAGTGTCGAGCCGAGCGCCGGGCGCACAGCTCGCGTCGCAGCGTGCGCCATTCTTCGCGAGTTGTGTTCAGTGAGTGCTGCAACTAAACTAGTGCTTCGTCGTTTCACGGATATAATCTCTTATCGAGACATCTTAGCGAAGAAGGTAAACCTACTTTTAAGTTATTTTTTAACTACTTTTCCGGTGTTTTGCACTTTTCATAAAGTTTGTTGATAAGGCGTCATTTTACAAGTTTCCATGTGTGTTCTATTTTAGCGCCTGAAATGTTTAATTTTATGGTCCCGTTGATATAATACGTTTCAAACAATATTCTATATTCGTATATTATGCAGTTTCTATTAAAATCATGAGTTGAAATATGGATTTTAGATAAATGATAATCCGTAAGTTAAGAAAAGTTTGTATATCTCGGCCAATAACAGAAGAATAAAACATTTGTAGCGGTATGTATCTATTAATTAACCAAACTGTATCGTTTCGATTACAGATGCGGTTTTTTTACTCACTTTAAGAGAGTTATTTAAAATCGTAAAAAAATATTATTGAAGGATTACGAGTAGGTACCTAAATTTTTTAATTTCATGATTTTTACTCGTTAACAGACTGTCTTTTTCGTTTTTCTGCAGATTTTTCTTCTCTTCTTCTCTCATGAAGTAATGTAACTTGATGTGCAATCGGATATCAAGATATAATACCTATACACCTAATACTGAAGGTGTGGCTCAGTATAATAATATTAATAGCTGTGAATTTATTTAATTACATTTATAATAACGCACAAGGGGAGATAAGAAATCAAGTTTTTTTAATGAAGGCACGGATTGGCGTCCTTTTCCCCCCCCCTTTTTTTGGGGGGGGGGAAAAAATTGGAAACCCCCGCCACAGCCCCCCCGCCCCGCCAATTTAACATTTCACCATACAATGGCAAATCTAAGTTTAATATCTAACGACAAAGAAAAAAAAGTTCCACACAAACTCACACTCACTTTTACATGTTGGTTCGTATGCCTTGACTTCCACAATTAGTTACACACTGTATTTCTTGGTGAGAATAGTATGTGTGTGTGTGTTTAGGAAAACCAGATAATTGTATCAGCTGAAACTGAAACATAACAAATATGTTGAAATCCTAAAATAACAACTCCAATTTTTTATTTAGTTTTGTGTCTCGTTATCGTCGCTATAGGAAGCAGCCGCTGCCGTCAGTGATGAGTACGCAAGTTTCTGTTCATACGCTATTATATTTAATGTACTTCATAATGTAAGTACATAATTATTACTGATAGTCATACAGAGACTTTAGTTAATATTTAAATCTGTTTGTAAATCTAACTTCAGATTTTTTTCGTACAGAGAGCTTATCCCTAAACTATGTTTTAAAGAACGCCAACATTAATGATGTTAATTTTCGAAGGAATTTACTAATTAAACGACATTTTGTCCTTGAGCGGGGCGGACCGCCTGCCACTGTAGCACGGTCTAGCATGCCTCGATGTACATACGAGTATATCGCACAGCCGTTTCTCTTATTTGCTAAATTATTTGTTTAAGTATCACATTTGGACAAGTTCCAGTATTCGATGTCGCCAATATGGCGGTGTTTAACAACGTCATTTATTTCTGTAAAAAATATATTCTATATGACTTATTAGTCTTATTTCACATACTTCTTTAATTTCTTTGAAGCTATAAATTTATAAGTAATAGATATATGAAATAAATTTTATTTAAATTGCTGAAGCAAGACATGCCAAAAATGTTAATAACACCAAAATAATCACAGAAAATATAAAATTTACCATCAGGCGAACAGTATGTTCTTTCCGTAAAACAATGTTAACAAAAAATAGAAAGATTGCGCATATTTATAGTAACTTTAATTTATTAAAAAATATAGGAAATTACGTAGAGTAATTGGGAACAAGAAGTGATTGCAGAAGACAATGACGGTTTATGCCAATATCCGGTACGGGCACCCATTTCCAGCGCGGCGTCCGCTGCGCCGGCCCAGCCTCGCCACTTACAGACATTCCGATAAACCAACTACCCAACAACCTCGTTTAATACAATTGTCTATTTAACGAACAATTATAAAATTCTGTTTTTCTTGGGTCACAGCTGAAATATGCAGTTAATTTGGCAGGATTTAAATTGAGAAATCTATCGGAAAACGATTTTATAATGGATTATGTCTAGAATTTCCCTAGGGAGCAGAACGGACAATCTGCTGATCCCGCCGTCCGCAAGGGACGTGATGCGGCTCTTAACGCATAAATTGAAGTTTGATATCTCGCATCATTTCCATTTTAAGCTCAGAGAAGCACATCAGAGAATATCTTACGAAGCGGCTGAAACTTAATAAATCTTTGAAAAACGCTATGTAGGTGTTTATTATATTCTAACATCGCTGCGCCATCATTTTGTCAATTTGAATAACCTATTATATAAAATGCTAATGTGTTATTCCATTTATTCTATAAATATAATATTTGGTACGGTTTATCTGTTGGAGAAGGATATGACCTTCTTATCCATATTTTATCACCTAAAAATAGGTTATAATAACGGATATGTTAGACTCACAGAAAAAAATTATCCCTTTTTACTATTCTAACCTAATTTAAATAGGTATAACGAAATTACATATGTTTTCATATAAGTGCAATTAGTAATGATTTCATAACGCGAAGACTGATTAATAATAAATTCTATCTTATACTAGTCTGGTGCTTGTTTGTGGAGAAAGATTGAATGGTTTATGTTGTGACTCTACAACTTTTTGCTCCAACAAAGAAGCGATAAGTTTCAAATTAAAAAACTTACAAGACTTGTTGGTCATGGCATAGATCACTGTCTAGAAGCATGAGAAAAGCAATAAATCTGACACATTTTGTCTGTAAAAGGAAATTGCAAGTGTCAGAGACAAACCGCGGACAGGCGGCCCGCAACCGCCTCTCGTGCGCTCTGCAGATTGTTAATGTTAATGTTAATTTCGTGTATAATGACGAAATAAGCTATTATTTACCGCTGCAATGCTGTAAATTATCATATAAATATATATTGTACAATTTTAAGAATCTACTCCGTTTAAATAGTTTAAATATTGATTGCAAAATTAGACTACGAAGAAACAAAAACTCGCAGTGATGTTAAATAACAGCGTCCATCCGCTGGCGTGGCCCTAGCCTCTGTCACTTGCGGCACAAATAATAAAATTTATTGGGTTAAATGACTACTCTACAAAACTTCATAAACAAGATATTACATTTCAGTAAATATATATTTTTTACAAAGTTTTAGGTGCATAGTATTTGCTATATTAAGTTCATGGTACAATAATATGCATAAATTTTTGTAGCTAAAACAGGATTCATGTATGTAGAACTACGGCATTGTGTTTACATCTACTGATGATGATCCAAAAAAAGGAATACAAAAGAAACACGCTTTGATCATTTCTCGGCCGGTCGCTACTTTCAGAGCAAATAAATTTAGAAGTGATTGAGTAAGAGTTCTTGTAACGTACGCGGTATTGTTTACACGGAACATTGTCGGGCGGCACGCGCGCGCGGCGTGCGCGGCTCCACGGCCCGTCCGCTCTGCCCGGCGCATTTGTTTGTGGCTACAAACGCGTGGGCGGAGAATCCTTTTCATTTTCCATCATTGCTTTGGCTGTTGTTGAACTATTCGAACATCAGACTGAGGCAATTTGCTACAAAAACTGTAATACAATTTATTTATTTATTGTAAAGCTCTTATGTTATTTATCTATTTAGATTAATTATAAAAAGTTTGACTGCATTTAGCGGTTAGAAGTGACATACACCTAGAAATTGAAAAATAGTCTGAACTTGTGGTGAATTACTTCATAATTTAAGATAATTGCTTATGATCTCTTTCTAAACATCGAAATATTGTGTGACATTCTGGTTACTTACGTTTACGTTTTTATTCATCGGACTAACTCTTCTCTTTTAGAACAAAAGCCACAATATTGTTATACTCAAAAAAAGTCGTATAAAGTCGAGAGGAGCTTCTTGTCATGTTGATCCGTTGTTAAAAATACTTCACACAATACATCAATTTAACGGCTGCTTAACTGCTAACGTCGCGAAGCACCTACACAAGTCATTTATAAGCAACGTACCATTTATTATTCTGTAAGCAACACTCTTCTCCAGTAAATAACCCCACTGTAGTGCTTTATGTGTGTTCATTATAGGTGTTGCTGATGTCAGTATGGGGCTTTTCGAATGCCGAAGGACGGAACGTTCTTAAAACACGGCGTGTGATTAAAATAAATGATTCGACTAATCTTAGCTATATATCTAATATAGCTTTAAAACGTTATGCCTTGAGCATTTCTTAAGCAAGGGATCAGTAGTTATGTATTCTTCAAGGGTTTTGGGCCTACTAACATATTGTTTAGTATATATTTTATATTTGCTTTATCACAAACAGCTATACGTGCATGTTATGTTGTTTAATTTTATTTCTTTTATAACTATGAGGCAGCAAGCGAACATGCAGTGAGTTTTCACTACTGCCCATAGACATCTCGCATAAACCTAAGATTGGATCAAAATTCCTTTTTCCGTCGACTACATTGCTACAACTAATACAGTTCACAGTAGTGTACAGAAATGATCACAATTTCTGCGACTAATTTGAACAGTATATTATTATGAACTAAATTGATACAATATATTATAATCGGATGACTAACATCAGCCAGGAAGCTTATCTCCATAATCCTATTGCCTAATTTAATATACCTACAACGGTTTGGGTATATTAAATAAACGCTTCAATAGACTCGATACTCGTATATAGAGGTGCTTATGTAAGTAAGTATGAATTATGTGAACTTCTCATTCTGCGTGTCTGTGTGTGCCAGCTATGAAGCACTTCACGATAAATTAATCGCTTAAACCCTTTTAGGAAGCGTCATGTCTGACCGTTACATCTCTATCGCTACGCCTTCAAAGTGCTTCGAGCTAATCATTCATGAAATGATTAGCTCGAAGCACTTTGAAGTCATCATTTCAGTACCTTCATTTATTTAGATGAGAAAATTTATGTACCATTACAACGCTACCGAAATTATTTAGGGTATGTATAATTTTGTATTCTTCGTGCATTTGTTTGAGACACGACTTTAGACATTTTTTGTGAGCGATCGTAAATTTGGGTTATGGTTAGGAATTTGAATATTTCAAATTAAAAATTATGACGTATGAGATAACGTTATTATTTTTAAAGAAGCACACATGTATTGACTGCGGATCGAGACTAAGACATTTAGGTATAAATAGTATTCTTAAAGGGATAAGCTTGGTAAATATACGAGCAACACTTATCATAGCTTCTTAATTCATGTGATGGCAGAATACCACGTACTTTACCAGAGTTACGCTTACAATGTCATTGTCAAATCAAATGTCAATTTTACAATTCTTTACAATGGGGTATAATTAATAGTGTCTGTTATCTAAAGAGTAAAAGTTAATTCATGAGCGGGCCATGCGCTGTGGGAGCGTATTATTTACACGCCGGTGACAGCGCGCGTCGGCGAGGGCCGCGCAGTGTTCAATCTCGGCGCGATATCGTCTCGTCTCCATAAACCGGCCGCGGCGTTTACGAGCTCATTGTAAATTGGACCACGTTTACTGCTTTTATTTATGATCCCGGCCTCCCGACACACTCAATATATACTTGAAACCTACTTATATGACTTATGTGACGTATTGTATAAAGTAACAATTTACAAAATATCTGGACTCAAAGAATAAAGATGGATCTTTTTTAAATTCTACCGTTAGCCGAACATCGCTTCATATAACGAAGACGGCTAGTTGTAACTTCATCATTAGTGACTAAGAACCAGACGGTCCACTGTCAATATAATTCGAGTCCTAAGATTGCATACTCAGTGTCTAAGACGGTATATCTTAATGGCCCACCTGTCGCACCACGAATCATCACAACACGTCGAGGCGGGTACTTTATGAATACGGGTGTATTGTTGAATTTGAAGCATGACTTATATTTGATTAAACGAAGCAGTTTTGTCTAATCGTTCACTTCCACTAAGGAAGAAGGAATAAACAAAGAATACTTATCCTATTATTTGACTGTTTATGGGTTATCTACTTAAACTTTATTATAGAGAATGTATTTAAAGCGTAGAAGATGAGCTGTATTTTTTATTAAAAACCCTCGCTTATCGTTGTCATAAAACATTAATTAAAGCGGGAACTTTTATAAAATTCCATTCACGAAAAAATGGAGCTTAACGTAAAAAAGTTTTAATGAAGTATGGGAATATAGGAAATGAAAGGACATCAGGGCGTTAAGCGTGAATGCTGCAGATCTGGGGTAAAGTGGAGTCATTAGCGCGGGATCAGCGCGCGTCACTGACAAATTATAATTTCGTGAGATGAAAAGCAGGTCGTAAGTCATTAGATATTAGATCACGCCCGCGGTTTCGTTCGTCCCAAGAAATATCCAATGAATCCTGAATCTTAAATCGAACAACAGACAATAGCTATTATACTGTGTTCTATTTCTGCAACAAGGAAAGAAAAATAAACAGTCTTCTCATTTACAATTTAAATATCACGATGAATGGATCGCGTTCGCTTTTATCTTATACACATTACAACTTTACTTTTAATACATAGTTTGTGAACCTTAATGTACTTAATACTTGATGAGGTTTCGTTGAGCTTCGCTATAATATTTATGTAAATATTATTTCGAGAACATCAAGTTGATTCGATTGCCCATAAAACACGTGGTCAATAGGATGTCTGATGTGATGCTGATAAATCACAGCGGGTCGCGAGTGCTCTGTCACGCCATATTGGCAGTTTAGTCTCGCATCGGTCGTTAACGTGGCTTCAATTGCGGGCTGTTGACAGCGGCGTAAAACATGGCACCACATAGCCGTGTACTCGTCACCGTACGTACCCAAACCAAATGTGACCGAAGAGCAGGAACTTTCGGAAAACAGTAATTAGTTAAACAGGAAGTCGGTACTCATCTTATATATTTTCCTTCGGTTTCCTGGGCCTTTTCTAGGATAGGATAACATTGGATGAACCTGTGTTATACATCAACAGAAGGCATCCAAAGCGAGATTTTGTAATAATTAGTCGATATGCTGAATTAAATGTATCAGTTACTGACTTTGGGGCTCAAATACATTACCAAAATGCAAACAAAAATGCAAACTAGCGTAATTAATATTACCTCATTCTTGAAACGCTACGCAAACGCAACATGGGAAGCAGCCGGTTGGCGGGACACGGACGGGAGCCTGGCGGCAAGCGCGCGAACCGTCGCGGTCGCGGGCGCGCTGCGGCGCCGTCCATTACGGTTTCATTCATTCTCGTATTACGGAAGCTCTAGCGGAAATGTCTTGACAAATAGCTTGTTTTATACAAAAGACAAATAACACAATAATACAAGGTTTTTTGTAGCATTTCGAATCAGCCCAAACTGAATTTAAACCTTAACTAATCACAGGTGTAACCTAATCTTGCAATGAATAAATAATAATATCCTTTTTTTATTTACGTTGTGTCTAAAATTGAAATTATAAATTTGATCATCATCAGCTTTGTCAATTTTACAATTCTTTAGCGAAATGTTAACATCGGACACGTACATACATACGTACAGTTTGTAAACAGCCTTGCATTTTCCGAGCGAGATTTTCTTTGACAATAATGTGTTTAAACCCAAACTGAAGTTGCTAGCTACACCATACATTTCATACATAAATTTTTTACAAAAACTATAATCCGTTAACTCCGTTTAAAACGTCATTAACATATACTACTTCACTAAAAAATATTTTTTTCCTCTCATCATCATCATCATCATCAGCCCACATCGGTCCACTGCTGGACATAGGCCTCTCCCAAAGCACACCACTGAGCCCGTTCTTCGGCTCTCCTCATCCAGTTACTTCCCGTCACCTTGCGCAGATCGTCGCGCCATCTAGCAGGAGTCCGTCCCACACTACGTTTGCCAAGACGTGGTCTCCATTCTAGGAGTCGTCTACGCCAACGATTGTCGGACCTTCGGCTTATGTGGCCAGCCCATTGCCATTTAAGCTTACTAGCCTTCAGAGCTATGTCGGTGACCTTAGGTGACCTTATTTTTTTCCTCTATTATACCTATATTATTTAAACTGCTTGCGGATAATACGAACGAACTACGAATCTTTAAACCGACCGAGTGGAAAGACACACCGTTAGTTTACTGACACACCGACTTGTAGTTTGCTCAAAAATACATAATTTTAGTAGTTAGTTGGTAGTAACGCATTGTTTGAGTGATATTTCATGAAATTTCCTTTAAGTTCTTAACTCCTCGTTACATACCTTGTAACTTATTAGTGTATTGGCACTACTACTAGTACTGGCAGATTCAAGGTTACCAACCTAAAGTTAACTATATCTTTGATTGTGACATAATAGTATTTGCACCCGTATTTTTTAACTTGTACATTATCTTCTTACTTAGTGCCTTGCTTCTTAAATACTTCCAAATGAGGCATGTAACAGACTACGTAAGAATGCAAGTATCAGTGCCGTACTTTGTTCGTAACACTTCAGCGTCGGTTTTCTTGCCTATTGTGATAAGAATGGTTGAAGGTAAACAAGGTTAAGGAAATAGCTGAGTGAATTCACGGGAAAAATTAGATTACTATTAATATTTTTGCCGATCCGAAAACACCAGATGTAACACAAACACGAAAATCAATTCGGCTATTTACATGATGCGTGTTAGATAGTAAATGCGTTTGGTGAACGGCGGCAGTTCATTCGCCGCTTCCGGCCGCCGACTGACGCCCGCGTGCGGCGCGACCACACGAGCTCCAACACCGTCATACGCTTCCTCGTTTTTCGTACAATTTACTCATTCTCTACCTATAATGTAATAATGCATCCATGAATTACTTCGCGCGCCTGCTCTTGTGGTCACAGACGTCCAGCGATCATTTTGCATTGAGTAGACTACTTTTTGATATTTTCATTAAATTAACAATGGATAGTAATTTTTATTAAAAGCACCATTTAATCCTCGACGCGACAAGAAATTATTATATTAATTATAGGTTTCTCATGTCTGTGTGTTTGTGTATTTGTTTGCCTCTGTATTATCATAATTTGTTGACGAATTAATTTTGATAGGACTTTTTCGTTTGAAGTTTTTAGCTGACGTTATTGAGAGGGTTTTTGACTATAATAATGATGATGACCGCGGTTATTTGAGACGAGACCATGACAGGTCGGTGGTTACTTTATTTAACATATATTTTATTTTATAGTCCATATATTTTTGCCATGACTCATAATGAAGAAGAACAGTCGAGTGTAGGTCGAAGCTAATAAAATAAATATTAACGTCTTGATTAGGGATGTAACTAAGCGACATCGATAAACCCGAAACTCTGTCGCTGTCTATCACAATACAGTTTTATCCTTACATATCATAAAACAAAGTCGCTTCCCGCTGCTGTCCCGTATGGTTAGATCTTTAAAAATTGCCAACTAATTTTGATGCGTCTTTCTTTAAGGGATTCAAGAGGTGTATATAACATGTATAATTTAGTAGAGATGAAAAATAATTATTTTTGAGGTTTCTAAAGTGATGTCGTAAATAAACACATTTTATGCGCTTACATTGCAAACGCTGGCTGCTCCAATGTTCTCAGTAGTAGGTACCTAATCTTTCTTTTTTTGCACCTCAAGTTACTGAATGAAAATACTTATGATTAGTAATAATTAAAAAAATGTGTCAGTTACGTTCTCACACCATACCTTAATCCAACTGAATGTCTTGAAATTTTATAAATCTTGTAATCAGAAAAAACGGTATCCGAGGGATGGAAAAAAATGTTTTATGTCTAAGGATATTAACGCAAGCGAAGCCGCAGTTAAAAGCTATTCTTATGTCTAATTTGTTATTATCGGTATCGGAATCTGTAAAGTTGTATACTGTTACATCCCTAATGTTAAACACGTTCCCGCTTACGTCCAGGAGCCGTTCGTTGAGTGCTCGTGTAAACATGAGCCCGTGACGCCTCTTAATTTAATATCTCACGAGGAGCGAGATGACGGAGGGGCGAGGGGAGGGGGCGACACTCATAAGCAGCTGCGAAACATAAATGAATTATCTAATATGAGGCAATCTCGAGCTGCAGGAATCCTTGCGCTTTCTTATGCTAAAAGCCGACAAACGAAACGAATCCTGAATACATATTATAAAGAATCCAAGCAGTACACAAATATAATTTATTCATTTATAATAGAAGAATTCAAACATGTATATCTTCTTAAAAACATAATCGTCGTAGAAAACAATAACAACTTAAATGTATATCTTAGAATTAACCCGGCAATAGATGTAGACAAAGGTGAAGAAACAATAATAAAACTCCATTGGTGTTGACATTTAGCAAGGGCTTAAAGATTAAAGCAAAGGCGTGTATTTGTTCTAATTAAGGAGTCAGATAGCGGCCATACGGCTACATTTAACACTTAAATAATTCTTGCGGTCAGCTGTTAAACTTTAAATATAACTTTCGGTAAATGCAAGTCCGTTCTGAAGTATTTAAGGGAAAAGTTGAACGACTCGAGAAAATGTCGACTTACTAAAACGTACTATTGTTTAAATTAAATTACAGCAGCAGATACGAAATTGCAACACGCCAGAATTGCAGATTTGAAATATGTTATTTCGAAATTTAAACAAGAGGAAACAGTGACTTCATAATATTACAAACAGATCACCGATGCAAATGACGTGCACGTGGTTAACGGTGAGGTCAAATGTCGTTACATTATGCAATTTAAAGCATTTGTCTATATGTAGTTGGGATGAGGTCAACAATTACCATCTAAAGTCAAGAATGGTAGTAACTATAGTTTATTTAGAATGGAATTGTCATAGACATGCTGCACATTGACTTTTCGAAGAAAATAAAATTATTATAAACATAAAATAGCTAAACAGCTACAAGCAAAAGCAATACATTATGGGAGGGGGAAAAGTATTGAGTGATTGAATATAATAATATGGGTATGGCAATTTTGTGAAGCGGCACATCAGCGCGGAGTGTTCGGAGCACAGAGACGTTAAAAGCGTCAACACGCTTGCTCCACTCGAGGGTCCCGGCCGCGGTCGGAGCGCACGCGACGCTGCACTATCACTCACTTTACAATTTAATAATACTTACCATACATACAATTCATGAACTAAAGTCGCCTTCTGTTAATTATCTATGGTATCTAACTAAGACAGGCCTTAGCATACATCGTTTGTTTCACTTCATCAATTCATATACGTAATATAAGGCCTAACGTTGAAGTTTCGGGGAAGTGAGATGCATCGGCATCTCTTAATGGCTTAACGACGTGGCACCAATCAGTGCAACAGGCACCTTCGGCTGAATGAGACCTTGGGGATGAACTTGAAGTCTTACATCATCTATACGATACATCATATATCGCGTAGTATCTCACCAGACCTGTAACAACCAATCGCTAATAAATGACAAAGAATCATCTGATTCCAAATGACGTATATGCTTTTATTTAGGGTAGTCAAATTCTGGGCCAATATTGGTCATTTGGTTCAAAGTTCTTTTCATACTTCAACCACTTAAGAGAAACGTTGAGTAACATTTAATTGAGACATTAGACAATTGAGATGTATTCTAGTTATTCATGTAAAGTAAAATACAGATAGGAGGGAAGTACGCACAAATGCACAAATATGTAGGCGTCAATTATACAGCGATAAATAAGCATAAGGAATATATAATAGTAGGAATATAGGTACAATAAATAATGCAAATAAAAAGTTTTTTGTGTTATTTTTAAAACGAATATTTATTGCTTACTTATCCAATTAATAAAATCGCAGCTAGGGATAACATTGCAGCATATTGTTTTATTGGTTATTGATTCCATTTACTTGTCCGGATTCAAGGGAGCGCTGGACAATGTCAACCAGACTTCCAATCAGAGGAGGCGTTATCTTCATCCGCACAGCTCCTGTCTATTGTATTGCAGACGCGTATGGTTTTAGTACTCGATTTCAAAATTATTTCTAAAGATTGTTGCCCAATAAAATGTATATATTGTTTTTTGTACGTATTCCGCACTTAAACAATAAATTTAAAAAATTAACTTCACAATAAATGAATGCATGGAGTAAAAAGTTCCTGAGGTTTAACCCCAAACTCAATTTTGTTTTTTTTCTGCCTAAAAGTATTTTTTCTAGTTCAGAATTAATCCAGCGTTTATTTCAGGATATTTAACGAATGAAACATTGACTTCAACTTGCTGACACGCAGCTAGGGCTAAATGTAGGTATAATAGTAAACTGCAACTAACATATTAAATATGGGATGACTTAAAACTATATAATAGTTTTGAAATAAGAGGAAATAATAATAACTCGTCAAAAACCTTGGCAGGTGTTTAACTAATATAGTTTTTAATTCGTAAAATTCGTTGCTGTTTAGCTGTTTTAAAATTTGAAAGAGTAAAAACTATTATATAATTAAAAGTAAATTACAACTGTGTTTACTCCACATACTTCACACACATAATTTACTCCGTTCCGTTTTATTTTTAACGATCTCAAGTTGTAGCATAACTTATGACATCAAGTTATCAAGTTATAAGCATTATCATTTTAGGTTATTGAATGCCTCTTACATTATATTAGAGAAATTAGTGATGCTCGAAATGTATCAATAGTGGTGAGTAAGTTGTGGCGGTTTGGCGGCGTTCCATGAACACCGTTGTATCGCTGTATTGCTAGTGACTTAGAAAACTCTCTTGGCGCCCAGATCTTAATAACATGTTTTATCATAACTTAGAATTGGTGAATATAGAGAAGATTATTATTGTTTGGCAAACAATAGCTCGTTTGTAAAGTATGTACGGAGAAATCAGTGATTAATTACATAAGTTAACCCATATCAATGTTTAAGTAGAACAAGCGCCCGGCGGTCCTGCTGCTGGGCACGGGGCTCTTCCGGGGAGGACTCCGCCACGCTGCTTCAATGCATGTTGGCGTAAGATATTTTAAACAAATATAGTAAATTCTGCTGTAGACATCTTATCACTTTGTCTCTGTTGTAACATATCTTGTAACTTTATAGGTATAGAAAATTATTAAATGTGATTCCGTGTCGCCCATAGGTACCGGTGTGTGACATTTCACAATCGATCTTAGAGACTCGTGGGCCGTCCATGTTTGATATCACTTGCCATAAATATATTATTACGTTTGGTAGGATATACCCTTATATACTCTTAACATTTTTTCAAGATATCTTTTTCCAAGTATTTTTGTATGCAACTTTTATATAATTCATATGTCACAAAAGCGTCTTATCGCTAATGAACGTTTGTCGAGCTGAGACACACCCAATCTTATTAGGCGTTGATTGCAAATGTTCATGTGTAAAGCCAAACTACTCAAAGCTGCGGTCTTCGATACATTCCGCGTTGCGGCAGGAGCGTGCGGCTGACGTCAGGCGCGCGACTGATACGCTCATGAATACGTAAATGTACAAGAATAAGCTATTCTTATGGCACAAAGGAGTTTATTGCCATGAAAATCCGTTTAATGTATAAAAACATGAATTCAATGACAAAAGGACGCTAACAAGCAATGAATACAGGAGATTGCTTCAAAACGAAACGTTTTGAAGTAGAACAAACTTTGTTTTGGCCTAATCCGTTTTACCAACGGAAGTTCCAGATTAAGGAAATTAACTCGGCTACTTTTTTATATTATCACGAACCGAAATATAGATGATCAAACCAAACATTAATCATAATAATGTATCTTTACAGAAAAGTTACAGTTTTCTTTATCCTATTTTATATTATCATGTTTGATATTTTATTTGTTACAGAGTTTAATGCAAAGATTGCTCTTTAAAAATGTAAGTGTTAAGTAAAATATTTTAAATAATTAATAATGATCCATCTTACTTCGCGTTATAAAATATCAAGTTTTTTAATTTGGAGTAACAATAAGATTAGTTTCAGCAAGTTTTATGGCTCTTTACAGTTTTCAACTCATTAATTTCCAAGTGAGGTGGCGCTATCTCGTGGAGCCAACCCGAACTTCTACTAGATTATGCATTTTACTTACACCACCGCAGTTAGCAACTTCAACTTTTAATGAACCTTTGCGTAATTCTATAGTATTCTTTGCTACCATTAATTATATTTACTTTTCCTCTCTTGATATTGGCGGCTCAATTGAAGTAGATTTGATATCAATTTTTATTTTTTATATTTCATCGTTAACTATATTTTATCTTGTCGTATGTTTAGTTTTATATTAATTTACAATATTGTACACAGATACTAAATGTCAAACTGTTTATGATCGATCATAGTATTCGCTGCAAGTTTTGTTGGAAGTCGGACAGTTTGGTGACTATTATAACATTTATAACGAAAACGGTAAGGCTTGATGATAAAAACCCAAAACCCTTTTACCTAAATATTTTTGATTAGCGTCCTTTCCGTGGCTGAGGTGTGTTTTTGGTGATGATGTGGTTTTCCTGTGGGCACATAAAGAAAAACAGCAGCGATATCGCCCCGAGGGATCGCAAATCCTCCCGGGCATGAGTTTCGCACGAAAATAATTAAAGGCTCCGATTAGCCCCCCCCCCCCACGCCACGCTCGGAGCAGATTTACGGCCAAACACACTTACCGATCGTTTTCCGTCCTCAAAAATGTTCTAAGTGTTTTTTTTATAATATAATCTAAAAACTAGCTGACCCGACACACTTCCTACCGCCTCAATCATATCCCCGTTCTCGTCCCTCCATTTAAACTGACACCTATTTCATTTATGAACCAATTTTTCTGAAACGAATACTAAATCAAGTGAAGCTTATCACAATACATATGTGAAAACTGCATTCAAATCGGATTAGTCGTTTTTGAGATTAGCATGCACAATCACATAGACAAACTTTTATATTAAGAGCAATTGGAGCAATTTCCACGAGTGAACAACACTAAATTATAAACGCGATATACAAATTCATTGGAAGAAACTTAATTTTACATTACACAGCTACACCATCAAAAAAGATAAGTGCCAACCAGGCGTTCCACGTTTATATATATTATAAGGAAATGTGTTCAAGCGAGCTTGTTTATCTTTCAATTACAAAGCTTTTCTTCGGAAGCTTTTGTGATAATTTAACTTAACAGGAATACATTTTCGCTGACGTCACTGTGGATTACCTCAAATTGAAGCGTATCGATGACGTCACACGTCACTCGCACGTGACATTAGCGACGCATCGCTCGCGGTAATTGACACATTTCCCGATACACCACCGATGCTTGCCATACATGCCATACAAGTGTGCGATATACATGTAAAACATACGCGGGACATTCTTCCACCCACTGACGACGTACGCATTATTTATACGCATCCATTCACATGACATCCTTATCAAAATCCTGTGTGAAGGTACTTTATGTTATTATGTTGAAGGCTATTTGGTACTGATTGTATAAATTTTGTTTATAATTTAATGTCCGTTATAAATGAACATTAAGACTTCTGTTAGTAAATACCTTAGTATTCGGTAGTTTTAGCGCAAACTTATGGCATGAGTATTATATTATGATAAAATATATAACTTATAGTCTTTTAACACATGAAAATTTGTTATCCGTTATTGTCATATGCTAGCTTTTATTTTCACTTTTGCCTCCGTTTTCTGTCCATTTATACCTATTACATAAATATATCTTAGAAATAAATAGAGAAAGTAAATTAAATACATAGTTTAATAGGATAATAGTAATAAGTTTAATAAAAGAGAATTTCGTTTTGGATATACGATAAAACAGACTACAGAACTGTGAAGCTTATCTCTACTGCAAAACACTTTAACTTCTAAAAATGGAGGGTTCGGATATTTGCGTATAAATAGACCGGGGGTTACAAGTCGTGCGGGAAATTAAATTCTATATGAATTCGTGTTTGGAGAGTCGGTCGGTGCCGCCGTGCCCGGCATCAGCCCCACTGATCCCCAACTGCTTGTGATTGATAAAAGGCATAGCTACATTAACTATAACCGATTTGCGGAGGTGGACGGAGCAAGGACTATTTCCTATTTTTCAGTGTTAGCTTTAGATAACGTATCAGATAGGTCTCATAATCATTGTATTTAAATTTGTCATTTGCAAAAAAAAAGGTTCTATAAACCTTTTTTTTCACTTTAATCTATTATTGTAAGTATAAGTAGGTTTGTTGTGTAGTCTAGTCCCATGACAACTTCATTATTACTGTAGAAAAAATAATATCACTTAGTAACCAAACTGAAAGTGCTCAAAGGGTTACAGGGCTATCGCTTTCAACCATGTTAATGGTATACAAAGGCGGCGGTGACCGCGGACGCACAGTATTGTCCGTGCGCAATCGGCGGAACGGTTCAATAAAGTGCGCCACCATGAAGTTTAACGAGCATTTATGCTTTAAGCTATAACTGTTTCCATTACCGACATCGATTCCATTAAGTTGACTTTACCTATACATGCAGATGTGTTCGCGCGCTGTATTACCCCGATGTCACATATATACATACATCTCAGCAGTGTTTTACGTGCCTTAAAAGCGATAATGCCGAGCGCAATTTGTTGCGGCACGGCAATTTACTCGGGCACATGAGACGTTCCATCTCAATTACTTAAAGCCGCAATAAATTTATAATCGGTACGAGCCTAAGACTTGAAATTG
>DWGW01000175.1:0-17969 GCA_018247775.1 Udranomia orcinus
TCGAGTTTTAGCGAGACTAACGAACAGCAATTGATTTTTATATATATAGATAATATAGGGAGTATATAGGGATAGTATAGGGAGTATTGTTTTATTCTTGTTAACAATTGCGGCGCTCAATGGCAATGTTATCCGATCGTCACGATACACTGAATTTTCGACAGCAGACGTCATGGTCTTATGAATATTGTATTAAATGGTACCTTACACTGATATTATTGCTATGAGATGGTATTAAAATGTAATATATGTATATTTACACATAAACTTTAAACTAAGTAATTACTTAAATGTGAAATATGTGTCACAACACATTAGCGTTAGCTTTTAGCGCACAGTTCCCACGAGTATATCTCTTTATCTAAATTCATATGCTATTTCCAGTGTCCCTTATCAAATTCTTAATGCTGGAGTTCTTCGTATGGATTGTTAAAAACTTATAAACAAAGAATAAGAATAGGCATATGAAACGAAAGCTTGTGAGGGCGAAATAAAGGATTCTTCTGAGATTAAAATCTGAATGAATCTGAACATCTGACCTGGTTTTCTATGCCGAATGCCAAGCCAGCTTGTGTTCTATGTTTGCTGATATGCGAGCTAGGCTGTTGATATATTTACAAGTGCATGGTGGGACAGTTGAAGGGCGTGTTTCGCTGGCCGATGACGGATCCCGGTGTCACCCGCCGCCGCGTTCCGGCATATATTTGTATTCGCGGAGGTTGACGGCCGATCGCCTGGCTGCTGGCCAACTGATTAAAAGCTTATAGACTTGTCGCTTGGCCTGAGGTGCGAGCGGTGGCGATTATTGTTTTGTGTTAACACTTTTATTTCAAAAACTACAAGTTAAGCGGTAAGGCCGCTTTGTACAAGTAATGTTGATAAAACCTTTCAGCTCAATGTATATGTAGGATTAAGCTCTATAAGATCGAATTTCAATCTAAGCTGCTTCGAATGTTTATACATTAAAATTGTGATATTCTGTTCATGTATTTATTAGTATTATATAGTATAAATGTATAGAAATTCTGACATGCATATAATGCAAATAATAGTCATTGAGGATGATATTTGCCAGTGATGGTGATATTTCACAGAACCTCTATTTCCGCCTATAATCTCCTACAATCTCTGAATAACTAGTTTGTAACACAAATAATGTTAGCAAAACTGCAAAGGTAGCTCAATTCACGCTCAACATTGTCTTGCAGCTTATACCAGAGCCTGCCACAGTTACAGCTAATGAAAATACGAACGATGGCACGTGCCCGGCCGCAATCAAAACAGCAGCTAACGGCCGCGACGCGACGTACATGCACCGGATACAATAGAATTAGTATACCCCGTACCATTACACGCTTGTAGGCTTGATACTATGATTGTATAACTGCGTACTCGTGTCACGGTAATTGTATTGATTAACTAAGCACGGATTGATGTCAATGTGTTATTTTAATTAAGGGAAAACTGAAGAAAGATTTTCCGTCAACCCGCATCGGAGCGATAAATGTTCTAGGGCTTCCTCAGTTGTGTCACAGACCCATAGAAATGTATATAACAAGTAAATAAAATTGTCGTAACCGTGTCTTTTAGAGACTTAAATGATATAATTTCATACATAGTATTCCTCTAATATTCTCGTATCATCTTCAGTAAGTTAATCTAAATCATCTGAATTATAAGTTCATGGAATATTTAAAAGAGGGTCTCTCGTAAGATTATGAAACCAGTTCTATTATTCGAAGGTTTTAGGTAAAGAGGTGACCCCTTATTTGTTGGTCAGCCCGTGGACATTTACTTTACACGGAGGTAAATCACACGTAGGGTTATAATGCGTTAGCTTTAAAAGAGCGATGTAAAAAACTTTTTCTATCTTGTGATAGCCAGTGGCATAACATCTGACGATAAATTAAAAGAGTGCGAATGAATTATTGTTTGCCGTATACCTATACTACCTATTATTTTATGACATAATAACCTAATTCTATACAATAAACGGACACCGACTTTGAAATGAATACGTTGTGCTTGTTTCTTGCTGGATTAGTATACAAATGTCAAAGGAGCTTAGATAAAGCATAATTGAATACGGATTCGCGGGGATAAACCGTCGCCAAGGGTGTAGTTGAAGCTGATAAGTCGTTGATTGATTATGGTGACCCATCGGCCGATCTAATTTATGCGCTTGAATTGTTTAAATGTGTACACGAAACAAGATTTTTTGTTTGCAGGGACAAAATTTTGAATTGAATAGAATTGAAAACGATTTGATTTTTTGATATTTTGCATTCTTAAATATATGAAAGCAAGAAATTACAATGCAGCAAGTTCTATCTATGATTAAAGATGGACCTATCCTTACAAATGTATTTCGTTTAGAGTTGATTCCACTGTAGCGCCGGATGAATCGCGATCTTTTGTCACGCCTTGCCTTTGTGTAAATAACCTAGATTCTTAAAAGTATAACGGTGGCGTGAGTAAGCTCAATCTAGGATTTACAAAAAAATGTATAGAAATTCTGACATTCCGAATGCGGCTGTATTTTCTACAATGTTCTTTCTCTTGTTTTCGTTTCGTGTTGCAAAGCAATTATACATTGTGCTGTTCTCGGGTCCGCACTTGGCGGTAATAGTGTGAAAATTATTGTTATTTGCGGTCGGGCCGCGTCGCGCGGTCGCCGCGTCGTGTCGTAAACACGCGCGTGATTTGTCGCACGACATGTCGTTTGTGGTTATCCATATTTTATAGTCCTTTACTACGCTTAGCTGACATGAATGTAAAAAAAACTATTGAGTTTTTTTTATCTTAAAGAAGAGATATTGCCTATAGGGAAAATATGGTGTAACTCGACGATATTCGTAAAAAACGTTATTTCGAAATCTTTAGCGGAATACAAGGTCGCTGCATCGATATAGAATTCAAAGAAGTAATAACAGACATATTAATTTAAACAAGTCGAAATTCAACTCGGTTAATCTGCATATACGATAACTGTTTTTAAAGTCATCAATCACAAATGTACTCTAATTATTGAAAAAGACGACTCCAAGATGGCATTCGCGCAATGTTTAATTTCGTCAAGTTGGCGGCCAGGCGCGCGGCCGCCATGATGGCTCATTCGGAGCCGGAGGGTTGATGTCGTTGACTCGCAAACGGTATGTCGCGCGTCCATTCAGCCGTGTTTGCTTTGCGCCACTCACTGCTCACTGCTCACTGCTCACACCGCACACAGGTGTAGCGACGTGATTACATACCTACAATACTTGTAATGTATCATGAATGACACCGCGCTGGACAGTCTCACTGCCATACTTTTCATTTTTCTTTTAAATTGAAACGCGCGTTTGAAAAAAACCGCTTTACCGGTATATTCTCGGGGCGATGAAGGATTGACTAATTACTTTTTAAACATAGCGATCATCAAGCTGACGCGTGAACCGCGAAAGATGCTGTAAAAACTTTGTACATCAATTACCTATTTAACGAAGCAATGCAAGATCAGCAACAACAAAACCTACAAAACGATATGTACGAAACGTTTTAACTGTAACGTACACACAATGTCTAAATTCCGTGCTAAGCCGAAAAAATAGAAGTTGTTCAGAACTCATATTCTGTAGAGGCTAATGTTCTGCTGATTGCACGTTTGGGTTTGAGTGTGCCGTGCAGAATAGAAAGCATTGTTTTCTTTTCTTTTCTTTGAACGAGCATTGTTTTATTCAAACGAGAAAGAAAGGGCTACGGTTAAATATTTCACGGTAAACTTTATAAAACGGAATTCCAACGGCGAACTTTTCATCACCGAAGTGATTCAGATTTTCCGATGCGTCGAAAAGTGAAGTTTGCGAGTTGAATACATTTATTGAAAGCGGAAATGTTTTACCTGCGTTTATCGTTTAAATAATCTGTGTGTGAATGAACGTGTTGATTGCTGGGGTCTTTTGAACGTAATGTAGACGAGCTCAGCGATTCTCCCCATTGATACACACAGAGACGTACCCCGACATTGCCCTAGGTGACCACATCTCGACATACCCACTTACGTACTGTTTTCTCTACATTTAATGATTAACGAAGTCTTTCTTGCCCGTCGCACTGCACCGAGTATTTTATAACACAATGGCGACGTCTTCTACGATTTCATTTAAAAACATGAGATATAAGAAACACAATGTGCTCCACATTGTGTTCTTATTGAGTTATATGAAAAATTAATGTAAAGAGCGCTTCGTGTAGCGGAAATGGTTTCTTACAATATGATTTATGAAATACAAAATGTATCTGATAAAAGGACTACCAGGATATGATATCAACTCTGTAAAAATAAAATTCTATTGTAGCGTATTTCAGCCGTGTTGATTGATAAAGTCGTCTTCAACGTTGCTTATTGCTGGCGTATAGGTTTTGAAGCTTTCCTTAGAAGTATATAGTTTCTTCGATACGACTTCTAACCTCCTTAACTTAGCACCTGAATCGGAAGATTTCAATTCGCTGCTATTAGAATAACCTTTAGTAAAATGTTACTACGCTATAAAACATCGTATCTGTAGCTGTTATGAGTTTGGATGTTTATGTGTATTGTGGTATATTATTATTTACGATCCCTTCTGCAATTAGTCTGCGCTCATTGTTCGGTTCGCGGGTCGCGGACGCCGAAGGGGCGCCGTATTGAAGGCCGAGTGATCAAACGCATTATAATTGATATGATTTGTGCTCGGGGGTACGGGAGCAGGGGTCCAGTTTATTGCATTAAAGGGGAGCTGGGGTAAACGAATAAATGTAGACATCCATAGTAAAAATAGGGACTACTGCGACGGACGGTAAACATAATTTTTATTATCAAAATATTTGTATAATGTAACTCGACCATGACATGGACGTTCAACCTCAAGCAAGGACTACAGGACTCAAAACTTTCTGAAGTACTTAGAGAGTTGTAGCTTATGTAGCTCTACTTAGAGAGTTGTAACTTATGAAGGAATCCGCCCGTGAGGCCATTGCTTTCTTGAAAATCGTATGATTAAAGTAGTCCTCGAGATTATACTGATACCACACACATGTTTGGATGCATATGAATGGGTTTATCTATCCTTCATCTTGTTCCCATTCATTGTCGCATGTCATAAACCGTTATTTCTTTGCTAAAACCACTTTTCAAGACATTTGATTAAGTCATTCTCACAAAAAGATATCGGTGGCGTTCAATAGAATGCATGAAAGTTGGCGACGAAGCGGTCTTAGGCAACCAGTGAGCGTTGAATGCGTCGACGTTTTTGCTCCAACCATTATTGCACGTTTGTGGGTCACCAGTCGTGAGCTTTTTGTGACTCCCATTGGCTGCTCTGTATTGCTATAATTGTTTTCTTTATTAGGAGACTATCGTGAATGCCTATAGGACACCATGCGACAAGTGGTCAGCCTGTTGACATCTACACCCTACTTCAAACGTAACTGAATTCGATTCAACGGCGAACGTTAGCTGCGTTCATAGTTTGTGGATCAAAATAGTTGTATGGGGTTCAACAATCGCTAAAGGATGTTTGAGTTCTCTTTATCTAATATTACACGGCTCCTTAAGACTTTACAGTATGCGACCAATTTGATATTTGAAGGTGTTTTATCACTTTAATGACCTTTTCACATTCATTATTTGAGAGTTCATATCTAAAATCTATATAATCACAATCTCAATAATCGTAATAGTGTTTAGGAACTCATCTAATTTTGACACGACACTGTAATTAAAATGTAATTCCTAATGTAAAAATACAGTCCTAGTTTTATTATTCCTGTTAAAATGCATTTTGTCCAGACCAGCGTTGCCATCTTATTTGTCAGTGCTGGAAATGCATAGTTGCATTCTGAGACTTGCCTTAGGACAAGCTTTTGTTTAATACAGACAGGTAAGTATTTTTTTCGCAAAAAATTGCAACGTTCTTATGATAATAGCTCGTTGGTTTTATAGTCGCAAAAACGAGTTTGCAAATTAAATAAATGCGAAGCAATAAAATCTATTGTTTTTAAAGGAGTCTTTGACCAACGTTATTTACGCCGATGGCTCCGAGGCGAGGCAAGTTTGATTTGTCAAGCGGAAAATTGTCGAGAAAATGTTGACCTCGTGATTAGGTTAGGCGGGGATTCACCCAAATTAACGTTTTGTGCGCTCCGCCCCGAGAATAGCGTCTGATTGCCAATTTCAGCCCTCAAACCAATCACGAACACTTTGATGAAAGTGTAAACAAGCTAGCTACTAATAAAACTTATTAATACACTCGTGTTATTGTGAGCCTTTGATAAGGTGTAGTGTCCCGCGCCGCGCGCTGCCTCGAGTGCTTCCTGCATGTTGCATTGATTGATATCAAGTGTGGCACTGCACTTGGCGCTACTCTACTTTCCAAGGAAATTTAAGATTACACACGAACACCAATAGTCATAGACTGTAAACAGTGCAATGTATAATGTAACGTTTATTACGTGTGTTGCAGATAGGCACACGTAGTCGCTTTATGGAGAATTAACGATAATAATGATTCATTACTACGTTACTATGTATTAGAGAAGTAGTACGCGTTGATAGTGGAAAACTATTACGTTTCCATATTTCAGATATACCGTATTCCAATTAGGAAAATATTCTACATCTCCTTGACGCAATCCTTCGCCAATTCGCACATGGGAAGTTAGTTTCAAGCTTCTCATAGTTGGCTGAAGAGCTGTGTGTCCAACACGTAAGCGGCAGGTATTTTTTCGTTGCATACGTAAAAACATACCGAAAGTATACCTACATATTAGCTACTGTACAGCTGACTTTTCTAGAGAAATTTTGTGGTTACGAGCGACATCTTGTTAAGCTTTTGGAAACAACCATTACATCATCAAAAGTCTATACTTGCTGGTGAAACGATGATTCTCGTACGCGAGCAAAACCGCGGGTAATCACTAGAATTTACCTACATATGTACATAGAAGAAGAGCCAGTTGAACACAGCGTTCGCGTTCACCTCGTGTTAATGAATGATTCATTATATTCTTATGTAAGTTTCCGCGAGATGCCAGCGGGCCCATTGTGCTATCTTCTCTACTGAGTCACCCGGTTATTCTCGGGTGCATTAGCGGTACGTGATTATAATCGCGTGCGCTTAGGGTGTCCATGTTGTGATAGTCACCTTAGATAGAAGCCTTAGATACGCGTGGCCTTCATTGTGAAAGATATTGAGGGAAAGATTTGATAAAGTAAAGAGAAGAGACATGGAAAGAGTATTTGTGTCGGCGACGGAAGAAAGCTTTAAAGCGAACAAAGCTTTTCAGTGACATTAAGACACTTTGCCTACAAATATATTTATCTACGTATATCACGTATCTAGGTGTATAGTAGTCAGTCATATCATCTTGTATTTCTTTAACTATTACATCTATTATTTAACTTTTCTTCTAGCTGCATTTAACAAGAATTTCATGGGTTTTCCTAAAAAAAATCAAGCATTTTTGGCTTTCGGACCGGAACACAATACCAGTTTAATGGTGTCCCTATACCCTAATCCTGGACAATGTACCACTATACGTGCACGTACCGATGTATATTGTGTGCGAGGCAATTAGCGGATAATGTGATAGTCGAGCTATGTACACGTGGTATCGGGTATGCGATCACGACTGGATTGGTGTTTGTAAAATTAATCAGCGTATAATGAACTAGAGTAACCTAGTCTAGGAGGGTACTAATACACCAATTGTTAAGATAAAAGGAATTGCGGACTTCAAGATGGAAGAACTCGGAACCTTCTTGTGTGTGTTTGGTAATGCTGCGGCGGCACTCCCGCCACACCTACTGTCCTACTTAGAAGTAGAGACGTAGTCCTACAATTTCTGGCTTCAGCTTTCAGTGCAACCAACTTCCACTGCCAAAGTAATTTGGAGTAGGAATTTTGGAGCCCCATTCATTTAACTGTCTGTGTGGCAAATCCTTAAAGGCGAGTTTAATGTAGAATGTTTATTACATATCCGTGACGTCGCGCGACGTCGCGGGGCAGGGGGCAGGGGTACCGGGAACGGAGAGGGGGAGGGGAGGGAGAGCTGAATGCCACTCATTACAACTCTTTCACGAACTTTCTTCTGAAACAGTCCGGTTAAGTGTAAGCCTCGCTAGTTATAATAAATGTAATAGTCTGTGTTATTTTGGCTAAATTTTCGAGTAGTTTTTTTTCCCATTTCATTTCCCAGTGTGTCCATCACGTCGTCTGATGACTTGTATAGAAAGCATTCTGGAAACGAACACTTGCGTTGTTTATTCGACGTTCAAAATTGTTCGGATCCTCTCTGAATACGTAGTCTACAAAATTTAAATTTACGAATAATAATCGAATACATACCTAGGTGGAATATAAATTAATCTTATTTAATTAGTCGACGTTAAGGCGTTCGAACAAAAATGTTAATTAAGGTGAATCCTTCAGACTTTACGGCGAGATACAGAGGTCAACGTTTTCTTGCCAGCAATTTTCCGCTTGACAAATCAAACTTGCGCTCAGATTCAAGGCACAAGCGCTGGAGTGAGAAATTATGCGAACTTCATAAAACTTGGCTCGTAGGAATCGTAGGTCTTTTACTAAACTTGGTACACGGATAATAGGAATGCCTTTGACGCTTAACTTAAGAAATTTCAACTAACGCGTCTCATAACCGCTAGGCGTCATGTTTCACTGATTTTCAACTGCATTTATACATTTACATCTCTTGGGCTTCGTCTTTGATTAAACGAAATGTAAGCTAGGGCAATATTTGTAAAACCACAGTTTATAGACATCATGTTTAATCAATTTGTTTACCAAAAAATCTAAAAGCATGCGGATGACGGTTGTATATTACAATGCAAATATGATCTAATATTCTGGCAAAGCGTTATAATGTTAACAACATCATCTGTGTTCAACTAGTCAGGAAAGTTATCGCAACAGTCCATAACTTGGCCATAAGTTTGGACATCCGCAAAAAGGTCGGATGACCGGCAGATAACCGGCAACTAACACCCGGCGATCTCGGGATTTGGACTCGGCCGCTCGTTATCCACCTGAGACTCCGGAGGCATTACGGCTAATTTCTTAGTTGGGACTTTGAGGCGGATGGACCTCGAAGTTGTTATTTACAAAGTTTCTGGGACTTATAGAGATTAATTGAAGATCGCAGACGTGCGGAGTCCGGCACCATCATTTATATTCATATAAACTTTGAAATTACGATAGTTTGCAACTCATCGAGTGTCCATTAATACAAATAACATTGATAGCATTCAGTCACTAGTAATAATAATAAAGTATACTTAAGATTTGCGAGAATAAATTGAATTGTAATTCGCATATAATAGTTTTTAGAAATATCTATTGTCTATGCCATTAAAACTTAAGTAGCTATTGTGTTTTGATTGATGAATATAAATATAATCCACTTTGACACAAATCGGTACCTACGCAATTAATTATACAACATAAACCAAAGAATTATTCGTAGAATTTTAATGACCGGTGGATGTTTAAATTTATAGAAACAAAAGACTTTTTTGTGCTTTGATAATTCATGTTTATTAGTGAGTAATAATATTTAAATACGTTTAACATTGCAAGATTTTATAATAAAAGTAACAAAATCGTAAACTACAGGAGATTTTTGTAAAGACACTAACTATTCAATGAGCAATAACGTTACGCCATATTCACTTGTTCAGTTTATTGCAACCGTAAAGTCAGTTGTTATCTGGGGACTACGAAAGTAATGTGCCTGATATTTCGGCACAGGAGTTTCAAATAAGTTGCCAATTTTTATACGACGTCATAAAATTTATAATTCGAAACAATAGTAGGAATTTTGCAAAACTGCTATTCACCGAGCAATAAAGTTAGCCATGACAACAATTTCTTTAATCTCGTTCAAACGTTTTTGCGCCCACGCCATAAAGATAATAGGTTAATTTTTGGAATCCGCCATCCAGCACTCGTATTCAGGTACCTGTGTTAAATATGAAAATATTTTGGCAAGCATTAAACCCAACGTTTCGAAACGGCCCACTTTCGTCAAAAGGAATATTTCCAGCCAAACATCACATTGTGAGCCTTTGAAAAAACTTTTGTATTACGTAAAATTCAGAGTATGACAAAAGACGCCAAGCACGACAGTTCTTTGTATTGTATTTTAAAATGAAATGTCACTTGTCAAACTTAGTAATGAATGTAGGTATCCAGTCGAAACAATATACGTATCCCGGACACATAAAATGTAATGTTATGAATATTATTGACAAGAGTCAATGACATTACTATAGACATTTCTCTATTGTTTAATTTGTCTCTCATATGCTATGTCATGCCAAGATTATTTTATTTGTTTTGGATGTGGCTGCTTTGTTATGTCACGCTGATGGCTCCCATGACATGGCCTACGGGGAGTAGTTAACCCTCCGTCAGAGTTGATAATGAGAATTATAATCAATATCAATTCACATTTCTTTAACGCATTTGTGATAAACATATCGAACAGGATTTAGTGTGCTGAAACCGGTTACCATAAGTGACGTAATAAATTAAAGGCAAAGTTAAAACAAAGCTAGTTCAAATATCTGTAGGAACCCGAGCAACGTTAGAAATGTCACTCCCTTTTGTTTCGAAACGGGGACCTTTTTTCGTATCGATCCCTCGCAGGTAACCCGGAGTGGATGATTTATTACCGGGCTTGTTTGTTCAAATAATCGATCCCTGGCGAATTTGCCACTACAATACGTTGTAAACCTTAGTGTGGCGTTCTTTAGGGCCCTTTTGGGTTGTGGCGCAGAACGCATCTCGAGCTAATGGTGGTTACAACGAAAATACCTCGTGTGCAGTGTCGGCCGGTATATTTGGACAATACGCGCTTGCTAAATTTCCGTCGGAATTTAACGCGTCACTGAATCGTCGCGTCAATACGATCAATGCTTTATGATTCATTTCGAGTCGAAAAGAGTTCACAAAAGCTACCGGAAAAAAATTAAAAGAAGAATTAGTCGGTTGATAATCCGATTCAGTGATGCAAATGGCCGCCTTATAATTCCGTTTTTTGAAAAGAATATTTTAATAGGGCGTACAACTCGTATAATACGCTTCCACCATTAAGCTACAAATAATTATTAAAGGAAGCAAATTAGCTTGTTGCAGACATGCGTGAGATGTTATCTACTTTTGAGTTGTGACGTAGGTATATCCGTGGTTATAAAAATCAACCGACATGAATTTTGCTATTTGGGTCGTAATTTATTAATGAACCATTTTTACTCGAGCGTATATTTTTAAAACATATATTATAATTAGGCTTTTTGCACGAGTGTACAGGGGGTGCTTTTAGTTGAATCCGGGGCAGCGTATAAACAGCTTATAAATATTTCATCCGAGCATGACTCACGGATATCGAGCGATTGCGAAAATGCTGTGTATTTTATTAATAAGCACAAAAGTGAGGGAATTTTATTAATGGATGTAGGTAGAAGGAAGGGGAATTTGAGATAGGACGGGGCAACTCCCCTGTTTTCGTAAAGAATAGGGCATCCCGCGTGCCGTAGGATATTAGTGGAGTCGGAATAGTCCTGTGTCAGTGGAAATTAGGCACAAAACGTCATGCTCGCTTGGAACCCGAATTCACATTGACATCTACTGAATTCGTAATGGAAGCCAAGGAATCTCGTTTCGGAATCTGAATCACTAATTGTCAGGTCGTCGTTACTTATTCTACGCCGCAGGAAATTAAATCACTTACTTGTTAATGTTTCAATATACTCAATGTGTTGTTAATGATAATAAAACATAAAGAAATATACTCGGTATGAATATGAATAAAAATATGCATGGAACTGAAATAGGAATTGCTGAAAGTTTCCCACGGTTATCACGGAGAGCTGTAAAAGAAAATGAAAATATCGCTCTCGTATCATTTCATTCGTTTCTCATTTACACAGGAATATTGTGTATTCCCGTAAGCTGTTACCACTTTGTTCAAAGTCGGTACAAAGAACAAATACGTATTACGCAAACAGAAGAGCACAATTGCAGTGCATTGTAGTTGTGCAGTTATTATAAAGAAAAACTTCCAACCCCGCCTTTTTGGCGCGTTCCCGCGAAACTTCCCACTTGTGCCTGCGATCCGTTTGTTTTACATTCGTTCTCTGTTCAAACTTTAACCGTAATCCGGTCGTGAATGGTTTGTGATGTTAAAATTTAATACTGAAAGTTGAAAGACAAATCAAATACAGCGGTGGCAGCGCGTCTGTTGTTGACCTCGGCCAGAGTTTTGTTCTGTCCGGATTGATTACAGAGGATTATTATTATTAAACGGAATTATTATAGTATCTACCATCTGATCCGGTTGGTATTTTATATTTCGGATCTTTAGGAGAATGACAAAATAATTGAAGAGAGAAAACTTGTTATTTTTTTCTTACAAGAAAATAAGACTCATATAGGAAAACAACATGAAATTCAAAGATACGTGTACATAGAATTTCTTTAACATTACTTTACAGATAAGGTGATTTAGAAATTCTAGCCGGAGATGCCCGCCCTTGGAAGGGAGATACTTAATCGTTACGTCAATTTTCTGCTATTAATATAATATTAATATATTTTAAAACTTCGCAGTGGTAGCATAAATTCTACACGTACCAATGCTATCTCAGCGAGTGTAATTCACTAATCGTTCACCCGTTTACAGTGAAGCATCAGTCAGGTCGCGACAGTTTTTGCTGTGCAACATTCAACAAACATGAATTATAATGTCCCAGCGTGGTGTCCGCCCGGCCGGCTCCACTAACTCTTAAGCGCACGCTATCTGGGGATATCGGGAACAGCCCAACAATCCCTTTTTTTTGCATTACACAACTTTTAAAAGATAAAAGCATAATACATTTTTTGTCTATTCGTTAGGTTATCATTTAGAATCACTTAAGTCGCAATGTCACATTTAAGATTTTTTCTTAAATGCGTAAATTTAGTAGATAATGCTTCAAAATTGCAATTTTACTTTCATTACATTTAAAAATATTTTGCTTACTACATTACATAAATTTAGCGGTGGAATAATGAATAGAGAAGATACCGATGGTACCCACAAGTTTGTGAATGGAATTCCAAGCTGGTTCACTAATAAACCTTCAAGTGGGCCGTCTACATAAACCTTTCTTGCAATAATCCCACAAGACATCCTCTCATGACAAAAACCAATCGACAGGCCCATCTTAAAGGATCTCAAGAGCCACATGGTCTCAGACGATGATATCTTTAGATTGCAGACAAAAATGCATACGAACAAAAACTAATAACGGGAACCGAGCGAGCTCATGCAACGTAGTTTCTCTTAAAACTGGAAATTACGTTGGTGGGCTTGTGTTGAAATAAAATTAAGTTTTAATTAAATTTAAAGTGGATTTTTTTATATCTGATGAAGAGGCGGCCAGATTGGAACATTTGATAGCGAGTTTGTTACTTAATTTTTTAATGTTATTGATATTTAAGCGAATCGCCCGCACTCTCATTATCAATGAAAGTGAGGCAAAAAGGTTAAAGCGTTTGTTAGAAGAAGTCGAACGGAAGGAAAAGACAGAAATGTTTATAATATAATGTTTTGGGCGAAGTTGAATTAAGAAAACAGCAGTTGTTTTATATTGTCATAGAAGATCTGGCTCTGAACTAATTACTCACTCCATTAAATACAAACCGAATGACGTAACAACGATTCTACTTTTGAACAATCATTAGTTACCTGTGGCGTCACGCACTTATCGTAAACGGGCTAAGTGCAAATTGTTTGCGCTTAAGATTGAGCGATGTAGCTACATAACACGTCGTAAACTTGTAATGGAGTGCAGTTACAAGGTATAGCGTGTACCAGATTGCGAGATAGCAGATAACTGATACGTTATCGCGTACGAAAACTTTCTTTATCGGGACTAGTCGTCGAGTGGGTGGCTCCGCTGTACCAATGTACAGTCGCGATTTTTACCGATTCACAAAAAGGAAACTAGGAAACAGTACTTGAAATATTTAGCATTACTTAATAAGTAATACTAAATAGAGAAAGAACAGTAACGCAACGTACACGTTTGCACTTTTCGCCAGCTGTTTAACGACAATGACACTTTTCTACGACTACCCTCATCATGTTCGTGTATCAATCAAAACGCCATTGTAGTTATACAATCCTGGCAAGATTGTGTGTGTGAATATCACTCCAATTTTACGAGCAAAAATGGACGATTTCTAAGTGAAGTGCAGTTGTATCTAAGTGTACACGACGGTCTGCTATCAGTACACATGTAGAGGCGACGCTATCGGTGATCGATGACGGCCGTTTAATTACGGACGCCTTATCCGCATGATTTATTGATATTGGCCACCGCAGATACGCTATCGCGACCGAATGTGTAACAATGTGAACAACTTATTAGCACCGTCGATTTTGTCCATTCAATATTCAGATTTTTCCCTTTGCTAGTACGTTTAGAACATGCAGTGTTCTTGAGACTATTTGTGATCATTGTAGAACTGTTCAGTTTTTACGCGTATGGTGGTACTACCGTCCATTCAGGGTTGGCGCTAGGCTTCAAGGCTCCAAGACTTGTCATTTGAAGTAGTTAGAGAACTGTATAGTTTCATTTATAATTGTCAACACAATAATATTGTTGCCAAACAACATTATTGTTGCGTTTGTGCAGCAATAGTTTTAGAACAGTGTGGTGTAACTTTTGCTTCTGGTACACTGGTAGTGTTCGCAGTATGTTCGCAACAGTGCCGCTCAGTTCAGTTGATTAGAAGATATTTAACGTAAAAACAATTGACCTTTCACATTACAAAGCAAAAGTTTACGTACTGGCACATAAATCAAATTATCCATAATAGCGCCTGCTTAACATCGCAACACGTGTTTCAATGGGCGAACAATGCGTGTTTATAAATTCGACTCCACTATAATAAACTAAATGACTAATAGATAATAGTGGGGCCGCCATACATTAAACAAACACTTCGCGTTTGATTGCACTCACTTGGTTACGCCAGTGCCCACTTGCGAACATCTTTATGATGTTTGAAGACGGTATATTGTTGTAAATTTGTATATGGAGTAAATTTGTGAGTACGTATTCGGACTGTGTATGTCGAAATGTTCGGTTTTGGGTCAGACGCCAAATAATTAAGATAGCGTAATATGCTATTAGTACGCATTCCGGTAGTTCTATTTCCACGGTATATTATAGTATGTATACTTTAGCTGCGGTTCTTAACACACTAAGTGTTATTGACGAATTAAGGTACTCGAAGTTTTAAATGGTTTTATTTTATTTATTCAAGGTATGAACAGTCTAATCCGCGTAGATATCTACGAATTGATGGAGATTGAATAAGACGGTAAATTGGACAGGATGTTCCTTAGAATTATTAAAAGTTTTCTTAATCCATTTTGAACAAAGACGCTTCTATAAGTCCCTAACTCAGTAGGTTCAGTAACAGTTACGTGTAGAACACGTTAAGTGGACTTGTCTTGTTACTGCAGACACAAGTATCGTTGTGATCTGAAAGCGCCGTTGATCGAAGCTAGAAGCTTCCTCGCCGTCCAGATTAAAAGCTCAAATCGCGAATGAGTGTTCTATCTAAGGGTTAAGTGGATCAAATCTTACTCGAGTGGTAATATTACTCGCGAGTAATCACTCAATAAGATTACTGTGCACATGGTGCAGTATGCAATTAAATTGATTATGGTTTGATTAATGTCCTGCATACTACGACGTGACGTCACAAGTCAGAGTCGATTAAGCTCGTAGTCTGTTTCAGTTTAAGGGGTACAATAAATGCAAGGTATTAGGATGATTTATAGATGTTGGTTAAGTAGCACATGTACAGGGAGGAAGTACATACAGCGTAATTCGGTTGTATATTTAATTAAATTTCATAGATACTTTCTTCCGTGAAACTTTACATGTATATGAATAACTTTCTGGTTTTAGAAATAACACCAATATATTATGCTTGTGTGCTACAACAAAATGTCTCCGACCAAATTTAATAAAATATAAGTGTTTAAATTGAAAAAAAAATTGAAATCCAACCGTATTTCAATTCAAATCTAATCGTAATAATCTACGGGCGAAAGTGGGCACTGAGTCGGGCGAGAGTCCCGGTCGCTGTGAATAATTTGGATGCGTTACGACTCGGGACTCGCGACAACACGGCCCCAGTGAGTTTGGGGAGTGAGTTATAAATTAAGCAGGTGATCGGATCGGCGGACGATAAAAAAAGTTAAAAATTCAATAACAGCCAGCGGACTCGTACCCCAGTACCGGAGCGATGGGTGGCCGCGCGGCGCATGTATAAATAATTTGATGGACGACGCCGCGGCAGTAGCTCAGCGGGCGACGGTCTCCGCCCGCGGCGTTGCCTGCGCATCAACGCGCATCCACTACACACAGACGAACCATTTCCTTTTACTGTCTGTCATATTCTGTTACATTCAAATATCTTCGCAAACCAACACTATAGACATAGTTGCATCCGTTTAGTATTTAGTAGTAGCAGATATATATATGTGGATATGTTTATAGATAATGCCTCCGAACCAGGAACTCAGATTTTTTCAGGTTTCAAATTCAAACATAGCCCTTTTTTGAGCATAGTCAATTAAAAGATTCAATCTTGGTTATGAGAGAATGTGGAGCCGAGAGTAAAATCACAATGTGGAAAGCGTGGGCTGCAAATCGCATGGCAAGCTTTCCATTCCATCAATCGAGTTTCAATTACAGACGCGTGATTGCTAATGTTCGGCGCAATATCTCGGGAAGCCTGTTATTTCAGTGGAAATATTGCTTGGAAAGTGTTTTGAAACGCTGATTTTATACCGATTGCAGGGACCCTCATTTATCGAGGCAGTACGTTATGTCAAAATAATTATACACTTTGGACTTTCTATACGTACCAGAGTTCTATTAAGTTTTTTATTTTATTTTAAATATCCTACCCTAGACTCAACTTACAAAATACACATTAAACCCCAAATAACACTGTCTTATTGGTTTAAAATAGTAATTTGTACTAATATCATTAGTTTTTTTTTCAGAAAATGCAAGTGACCTTAAAACTATGCCTCGGCGATAAAATAGCATTCTATTAACATTCACGTTTAATTCAAACTCCATTACGGAAGAGCCCCAAAATGAAGAGTCGCACAATATTGGAGTTTACTTATTTATCGGGTAGTTTAAAAGCACCTTTGAGGACGTGGAACACTTTTGAAACTCGCATCAAAGTTAACCAGCTTTTTCATGGCTTTTGTGAATGAGTGGCTCGGGAGCAGAATTTCGGGCGCGCGCCCGGTCAGCGCCGGAACTTCGGTCACTTTGCGAAGTAGGTAATTGAAAACACGAAAAATTGCTCAAATGTTTGAAACGTGGATCAATTTCGTGCGCATAATTTATCGTGTGTTTAAAATACACCTATTGTATATATTTTTTAATTAGATTTTTATACATCTTTTTTTTAATTAGATGACACACCAAATCTCAAATATCAAATCAAATACTTAGAATATATCTCCTTAGCTCCGATGTGTACATATTATTCATTTGTCATCTAGTTTAATAATATTCTGTATTTTTATTTTGTAGTTTACTATCTTTGACAATAACTTTAAGTTAACATGAAGTAAATGTAGAATTTTGGTAGCCCAATATTGTCGATGGTAAAATAAATAGGGATGTACTAGTACACCATCTAAGACAATATATGCATATAGGCCACGAATAAAAATGTAATGAGCGCAGTACAAGAAAAGTAGTAAGTATAGCATTCACGTACAGCAAGTAACCATAGTCGCTTCCAGAGTAGGGTTGTCAGTTTGCATGTATAACGTTTTTATATTATAAAACAATACGTAACGCACACGTTTAGGAAATATTTGTAAGTGGGTAATGCATT
>DWGW01000176.1:0-17928 GCA_018247775.1 Udranomia orcinus
AATAAAATTGCTTAAAACTCATTTTATGACATTAAGGCGTTTAGCTGCCTTTGATTTTATAGGCCTCAAATGTACGTTTTAAGAAACTGCATCTATTGTGTAATATGTGATATCATTTTTATAGGTATATGTACCGTCTAATCGCGACATATTTCACAAGTGCCAACATCTCTGACGTATTGACTTGGAAGCAATGTGGACAGCATCACGTCAATCTAATGTAATAATTATCAAACGAGTAGTTTGCAATGAATATTTCAATCCATCGCAATTGGCTCGTCGTTATGCGAAGTATTAATTCAATAATAAATGTAAATGTAAAAAAAACGCTTAAAAACTGCAACAAGTCTGCATGATGAGAAACTAGATATATAGATATAGAAAGAACAAAAAAGATGTATATTGTTTTTATTCTTTCTTTCTTTCCTTCTTTATGTATCTAACCAATATAAATTTTACAGTAAATACCCATTATTTTAGCTACTTAGTCATTGATACCCGGCCATGTAAATAATATCTTAAGCAATATATAATATTAATATATATAAGTTAAAAATAATAAAAATAAAAAATCTCATATATATATGTAATCTTCGCTTCGGGAAATAAAATACAAAAATGTGACAAGCCGGATAAAGCGATTATAGAGTATACAAGCAAGAGCCTTTTTCGGATCAATTCCTGCTTCCTCCATCGCCTCGAAAAGGCAACGCAGTCGGCTCGAGTCGTTCGCCTTGCCTTCTATATCTTGTGTCCAGTATCATTGGCTCGTGGCCGGTGCCAACGAGATCGGACTACGAATAATCAGAGTGTTGACCTCAAAAAACAAAACATTAAAACACTGTAAATAAACCACGATCGAGATCGAATACGCGCACGTTCGGTTCATTTAAAAACGGGCCAAAATTAATGTCGCTTCTGTATCCCGTTTGTGACTCGATGAATAAATGATACGGGTAGAAGACAGTTGAACAAGAAAATCGGTAAAGGTATTCTAAGGTGAAGTCTGTATGTATGAAGTATCACCACACCACTGACTACCATATAACAGCAATGTATATGCTTCTAGTGAGTCGGATACTTTGTACGTTAGTTTCTTCCCGTATTTTAAAGGGGTTTTATCCTAGTCGTCAATGGCAAGGTTAACTAGCAAAGATAGATATCTAATAAGACTGCAGGACTAGAACAATTAAACTTGTCTAGTCACAGATGTACGTAGAAGGCTAATTGATCGTTTCCTAATTGTATTATCGTCTTTTTTATCAATAACACATACTGCAATGATATGACAACATACTTTGATGCTTTAATGTTTTTATCGTATACCGTTATTGTCTTCATCCGTTTTCTTTAACGTCGATGGAAAATCTTTTTTCTTACTATCATTAACTAAGAATGGCAGCGTGGAGCAGCTAATGTCAGAATTCATCAAACATTAAACGTCAGTCTACTTTTTCTATGCCGGTTAGAAACGTACTTTAAACGCTACAGTACATGAGTTTCCACGAACGATTTCACACGATAGTAAATCTATACCTGAGGTCCTTCCAAGATAATTGATAAAACGATTGAGATCTTTGCTTTCCATAAAATATACAAGCTTTGCATTTTTGAATCCTTTTTGATTTATTTGCCACAAAACATTTCCACAATTTTAGGAACAATGACGTTACAATATCCACACTTCAATCTCGATAATGGCATCTAGTTGCCGACGTAACATGATTAGGTAGGTAGTGTTTGTGGCAGACACAAACGTTACACACATGAAGTAGTGTTTGTGCATCTATTTATGGAATTGTAGCTCCAACACGCACTAACAACACGAGGCAAAACAACTAGGCGAATAGGCACCAATGTAGTAATGACAGGAGTTGCGTTGAAAATAACCATTTTTATCAAGGCACGGTCGTACGTTACACACATCTATCTGCATGTACGCGACGACGCCTTCCGTATTGAAGTAGTTTTCAAGGCTTCTAGTTTCATATAGAGTTAAATAGAAAATGACTCGGGTAACGGACGTACAGTACGGATAGATAGACAAACATCACATGCACATACCCGCCTTTGGTGGGTATATTAATGCCTTCTTACCATACAGATTGAACTGTACCGCTAAATGAAAACACAAAATACAAATCATAGAGAAATAAACTTATGTTGTAATAACGCGCGTACATTTCAATAAAACCGATTCGCGTGCCAGAATTTGAATCCAGCTTGCCAGAGTAGCAGACCACAGTTTATAATCTGTGATATTTTGTTGTTTTAAGGAGGACCATTAGAAGTGGCCTTGATTATTGAAAGGATATAGAATAGGCCAAGAATAAGACATTAAAAACCTCGAGTGGATTTAACGTTATTTTCATATAAAATGAGTATTGTCGCTAGACCTGCAAAATTCGCTATGTGCATTTTTTGTTTTTGGCACCATTTTAATTTGAATTTTACGTCAATACTAATATGGTCTAAAACAGCGATAAGCTACAAGTATTATTTCACACACATAGCGACTTTTGCAGGCCCAGCGACGGTATAAGATATGTATGAAGATATATAATAGATCACTCACCTTAAAGCAAACTGAGCAAAGCCCATCCGTTGAGGGGTTCCCGTAGAATCCGCATCCCGAACGGCACAAGGCCTCCATTGGATTCGATTCACGTTCCATAGTTCCACAATAATTTCACTTCAACAATATAATATATAATAATATAATTAAAAAAAACAAACAACAAGTCTGTCCTTGTAGTCAATAACACGATTGCACTAACAGTATATATATTGCACTCGTTTGTCGCAACACACACAGTTCCACAACTAACACGGCGTCGTACGATGCGTTGCACTTGAGAAACTTTACAATTTAGACGTGATTTATCTCCGGCTTCTTTTTACACGCGGTTGCGGCTACCTCGCCGACGAGCTGCTACTTCTTTCTGTGTCAGGATCGCAGGGGGCCCTGCAACAAACACGCGACACATGAGTCGGCGCGCCGGGAGAAACAAACATACGCTGACGTGACACAAATACCATGAATTATGCGACACGGTGATTCGGGTTAGAGCGAACCGAAGCCGATGTGATGTCGTGACAATTTGAATGAGACCATTGTTATGTTGTGTTGGATGTATCTGTTTGCATTAGCTAGCTGGCTGGCCGCGTGCTGGGCTGGGAGTTCGACTTTGATATTTATTTCGTCATATTTCTATAAATATATCACAAACGAGAACGCAGACTTCGCACAGTCATCATTTCCGTTCCAATGCGCAGATGGACACATAGATCCAGTACGGGCGGCGGAAAACAGGTGTGACGCACACGCGAAGCCCGATTATTATCTTTATAGAAAGTGTTGTAGTGCATAGGCTTAGTGGAGTGCGGTTTCGTGGAGGCGACAGACACATAACACGCATAACGACAGGTTTGCATAACAAGAGAGAGCTACGGCAAAAGTGGAACGCGCCCGCGAAACGGAGCACCGGAGCTAGCGGCCCGCGCCAAGGCCCGCGCCTACCACGCCGCCGCCGCTTACTCTGACGAAACATTACCCACCACCTAACGCGAACAAAGACTGAGATAGGTCAACCTAATTCACATACGAGATAAGCGCAGCACACGCGTGTCGTGCACAATGCAGCTTATGGTCATACGTGCCAACTTCTAAGTAGATTGAATATGCGACTTGTACATAACGGATGCTTTTCAACTAAAATAGAATGACGCAGGACTTTGTGAGCAAGATACCATGACTGTATAACAGAAACACATTTCTTATATTGAAAGGATATAAAAGAAGATCTTTGTCGAATTATTTTTAAGAGCATCAAAAATAACAATACACATTTCGTTATATGTCTAAAATCATTAGATTAATACTACATTGGACGAGTTAACTACCCTTGAGAATGACATAACAGGATAGCATAACCAGTGACGCAACGAATTACGCCCATAAGAACCGATGACAAGCATCTCTCCGTAAGCTATTGCATAAAACTAGGCACATGACAGCCGATATAGGTTGCCTAAATTAACTTCTCCCAGTGCGATACTCACGTCTTCATAAGTTACCTAATCAAATCACAAGTCTTCTATTCAATATCAAAAGATACTGGGAGTTTTTTTCGCCGGGTTTTTTCTCCCCGTCTATCATAGCCTGAGATTCAGATTCTTAGAACCCGAGGGCGTTGAAAGCCGATGGCTAATGACTAATGGAAATGTATACGACGTTCATTAAGTGTATTTGTATATCTTATAATGAATAAAAACATTTGATTCTTGATTCTACATAAAGATGCTCGCAATAGATAGGTACAAAATTATGCCCAGATATACTTAGTATACTATAGCGAATATGGATAAATCGAAAGAACCAGATGCATGCCTTGTTACCTTGTTTGTTTTAGAGCCTTTCAATAACCACTATCACACACTACCTATTACACGATCGTACAACCGCAATATTAAGTGTTAAAAGTTAACACCACGATATATTAACCGAAACGATTGAATCTACGAACGAAAGAAACGAAATACTGATATTACAAACGAGCCTCAAAACCAACTCTATAATGTATGGCATATCAATGAGCATGGGGCTCATGGCGTACCCACAACCCACAAGGCTACAGATTTAGCCCGCTAGCATTAGATTATTGAATTGTACTCGTGTATACATAGCACTTCATATGATAATATGAATAACGTACAGTTGTATGAAACATTACAAGTACATAATGTTCAAGATTTATTATAATTCGCATTGCGACTGTAAATTTACAAGATAAGAAAAAAAATCATCAACAATTACGATACCGTTGTTCGAGAAAATCGCATATCAATGTTCGACATGATTTTAGATTCTTTTTTCCAATTCATACATGAAGTCATAGAACGTATTAAATGTATTGGGTACAAAGAATTTCTAATTATTGTGAAACTTTCGTAACATACCTATAGAGCACATTCAGGTTATTTATTAGTGACGTTATCGTGCTGATTGTAAAAATATCACGTTCACGACTAGAGATCTGGGGTGATAACGGAAAAAATTTAAAGAAATACACGTCCCGAAGTGTCACAATAAGTTATTATTGAAGATTTTCACATAAATACGTTCTCTGAATTTGGATAAGTCATTGTTCGCGTACACAATGGAACTGGCTCCCGAGATACAGGATATTCTAGTTTGGGGGACATGGCTTCGTGAATTTGTATCTTTTGTGCCTTTATCTGACTTTACATCTTGTCGAAAGAAAATATCACAATATGAGTAGCTTTTTTCACGACTCGTTCACATTTTACTAATCACACCATGTTGTGACCCTTACAAATCGCTCGAAAACTAATTCCCTATGCTAATTGATCGGCTATTAGCAATTTAAATTTATCAAGTAAATCTTATTTTTGAGTTCCTCGCAGTTGTAAAAAACAAGTCCGAAGTTCATACACCTATCAGAAGAAGTGATAATAAAATTATTTCAAAATTAGTATTAAATTATTATTATTCTTATTCTGTACTCACTTCCTCACCAGATGTGTTAAAGACTAAATTTTGTCAAAATCTATACGAAATAGTAAGTGTAAATCTATCATCAATCGTTGACTACTTTTTCCATGTGAAAAATATATCAGTGCTTTATCATTATTCACAAAATCCATTGATAAGATAGAGAATGGATAACACTTCTAGTTAGTTGTCTAGAAACTATTGTCTTTCTTTTCTTTCACTCTTATCTAATTCCTTCCCTGTTTAATTCATTTAACTACCATTTACTACAATACTAGTTACAATACGAATTAATTTATTGCTTTAATGATAGCACTCTTCATAATAATAGTAGTAGGTACTTATAATCCACTGGACTTACTACACTTAAATCCAAATTGTGAACTCTCTGTTCGCGATAAACAACACAACTAATGACATCAGTAGTCACATAATTTATTTGTTGAAAACAACATTATAGGGTTCAGAGACCAATCTGTTTTATTTTTAAGATGCACTTGCGCGAAAACAATATGAGTCTATGTATTGTAAATTTCCGAAGAAAACGTTGAATTCCAAACAGCTAAAATAATCATTCTAAGAACGATCGTACAATTTGTATAGCTTATGACAGATGTAAGACCGAAGTACCGGCATCCAGCAACGAAACAGTAGAATCGCCGATGATGAGAACATTCAGCTTTTTGGCACTACACCATCGAGAGGAACTAGGACAATCACAGCGAATGAATGATAAGGTCGTGCCACGAACAGTGGACAGAGTCATCGACCGCAGGGGTAAGGAGACGACGCCCGCGCACCCGCCCGACGAACGGACTTCTGAACTCACGGGCTACTATGAACTAGCTATTCCAAATAATCGAAGCTACATTGATGAAGATAAGAGCACACAACTCTCGAGCGCCACACCATCGAGAGGAACTAGGACAATCACAGCGAATGAGTGATAAGGTCGTGCCACGGGCGCAGTGGACAGAGTCATCGACCGCAGGGGTAAGGAGACGACGCCCGCGCACCCGCCCCACGCCCGCCACGCGAATGCACTTGTGAACCCACGGGATATTACCGCTTATAGTATAGCGCCACTTGCGTTGCCTATCGATTTGTTTGTTAAATATGCTATCCTTATTTATCGTCGTACACGATTTTTTGGCCTTGTACGTGTAATAAAGTTCGGGGATTTTACAAATAGTTTTAAATGTTAATTTTAACGCTGGCTGCAATAAGTAGAAGCCATTATAGGAAAATATAATTTTCTAATCGTAACTTTTGCTGAATAATTCAGAATTGTAAACCTATTTTTATGTCCTATAAGTGGCGTCTCGGCACATCATCGTAGTCATAATTCTCTCATTCGGTATGAAGATAGTTTTAAGAAGTTTGAGAACACAGATCATAGTCCACCACGCTAGCGAAATGTGGAGAAATACACTCGAAACAGTCAAAATTATATTTGTTTGAAATATGTTTGATTGAGTTTGATTATGTTTGAAATCTAAACACATGGATTTCCGACACACTTCCTAAGTATTTCTTCGTCCGAAAACCAAGCGATACATTTGGCTTAGAATTTTCGAAACGGCGACACATCGAACTTCCTTATAAACAAGCACAATGAGTACAAACTAATGCATGTTATGTCGCAGTTACGTGGCGCCGCATTGCATCCGTCATCAAACGACGTATGCACACACCGTGCACGTTGTTCCGTTGCTAACGTATAACTGGACAAAGGACAAAAGACCGCAAATTACCCGATACAGTGCCTCATTTTATTCAATTGTTTTGTGATCACCTTTTTAAATCAGTAATCATTATTTTTTTCTCAGGCACTCCTGTTGGCGTTGAATGGCTACTATTTATTTATTTATTTATTTTCCAGAGACATCATCAACCAGACTGCATGCTTAGTTAGGCTTGAACATTATTCTATCACTCCAATAGCTTACTTGCAACAAACCTACAAGGTTTAACATTGTTCGCAAACATTTTGCAACAAGACCATCTTATCCAATTTGCGCTTGTAGTGAAACCGTAAGCGAAGGTCACGCTTACACTGAAACAAAATCTTATGAGGGTTTTGAAGCTACCGGGTGGGTGAGCGTAAAGACTTGTCAACCAACTCTTGCGTAGCACAATCGGCGGCCAAGCGGACAAGGCTCTGTGTCTACAAGTAAGCGAATGTTGGCCAAGCGAATATTATTTTCAGACCACAAATCAGAACCGAAAAACAATTCCCCCTATACTCCACACGCATTCTAGTCTAGCAACGACCTACTTATTGTGAGAAGAAATCGCGTATTTATTAATACTAAATTAAATATTTTTTGGTATTTAAAAACTTCACTTGCAACGTAAGCACTAAATAAGAACACCAAACATTAATGTCCCTCAGATAACATTATTTATGCTTATATAGAATAGATTGGGTATTACCTATTACCCGACAGAATTGGTTACCTACTCGCAAACGGTTTCGTGGAGACAAATTGTCCAAACATTAATGAAACTACATTTCGTAAAAAACCGATTAAGCCAACAAATTAAACGAACAACGAGAAAATTCTTAGAACTATTAACAAAACTTTTAAAAGAACTGCAAAAAAACTATCGTGACTGAGAAATTTCGGGAAACCTTCTCTTTATCTTGCTAACTTCTCAGCTGGGGACTCGAGCGTAGATATCATTAATATAAGTTAAGTATTTTTATCACATGATAATATACTTATCGGCCTTGTATTAGCGCCTCACGCGATTCATATTATTACAACAGTATCGACCAAAAAACGATGCTATTTATTAATTGCTTCATAATATAAATAATCGTTTGAACACGGTCCGGTGCGAGTTTAAAATATAATTTCTAAAACCACAAAGAAATACGCTTTATTTTAATCCTCAAATTAAAACGTTTATATACCTATTGAACTACACATTTAGATAGTTTATCTAATCAATGTACCTATTGTTTACCACTTAGAATTTGTACTCTCTAGGTTTGAGAGACGTAATTAATGATTACTTAACATTCGATACGGACGTTCCTTTGTTACCTACTTCTACTACTTTAATAAGAAACTATACTCTTAAAAAATCCAACAAACCTACGTACTGTGCCTATTTAAACATTTAGTGGGTAGGATGTACCCTGTAGACTATAAAATTCAAATGTCTCCATTTGGCAATTCAGGTCAGGGTCCCGCGTCAGCTATCGCTCTGGTCTATGGTGGCCACCGATGACAGCATACATAAGTTAACGCGAGCATCATACAAATTTGTCTAATTGAACCGATATCCGTTCGAATAAAACAGTTATTTGTTTATTTTAACTACATTTTACAATGAAAGAAAAAACTACTAAAATGAATAGACGCGTTTTATATAGACAATGATCTGAATTATTATATCGGTTAAAGCTTCCCGAGAAATATTTATCACCAAGAGCGCACGCGAAAAATTCGCAAGCCTAAAAATGCCTGAGACATAGTAGACATTGGCTAAAACAACCTTCCAGCAAAAAACGCTCCAAATTTCTAAGCACCAGAAAAACTAATATTGCACACACTGACAGGAACAGCGGTTAAAATAAAAATTAATGGTTCGCAATATCGACACGAAATAAGTGTGCCAAGGCGACCACTCGATTAGTCGAAAACGTGATGTTCGATTACACTCGTACAACAATATAATCGACTGACTAAATTGAATACATTCAAACGTTAGCTAACTTCAATAGATGATAAACTGGTCATTGTTATCACAATTGGCGCCTACTTGGGTTGGGTTTATTGCATGCGTTTGTTTAGTGGCTCTTTTGATGGTATCTAAAATTGATAATCTTGACAGAAAAGCTCTCTCTTGCAGCTTAGATTGGATTTTAGAAATGAGGACTTGTAAAATGTAACAAAAACTGTCATTGAAATATTATGATCATTTTGAATCGGATTTTATACAACGAAAATAAAAAACGCTTCAGTCGAACATCTAATACCGCCACATTTCAACCACCAGTCCACTAAACCGTTGACACAGAATCTGAGGTTATTTCTGTCGATACGCCGGCGGGGATAAACCAACATCCAGCCAGCCACTCGTAACAACATCATCCAGTAAGCAACACCAGCAACTTAAGTTACTAGGCGCGCAGATCCGTCAGCGGGGGCCTAAGCCCATCTACAAAATCTGTTCGCGCACTGGTGTCGGTGTGCGTGTATGTTTGTGTTTGCGCGTGGCGTGCGCCCCACCGCGCCGTGCCGTGCCCCGCTGACCCAGTTGCCGAGTGCTCACTACGCAATTCGAGCGACCCGCTTCGCCATTGCACCGACACAACACACCTCCGACTCCACACTCTACAGAAACTGAACACGTGTGCCAACTGCCAAAACTTCGCCGCCACCTCTGGCTTAGTGCGATGCACATGTGCAGCCGGTCCGACCCTGGGAGCTCGTTTCATCATTCAAAGTTTCGTATGTTCGTGTACAAAAAAACAGGCACAAAAAACGTGGAAGAGACTTCCCAGGTCAGATATTTCTTCTACTTTTGTATAAAGTTAATAGTACTTTTGTATAAGTTAGTTGTAATAAAGTTGCTCTTTTATACTTTGTTGCTTTTTATATATCTATAGACTTGATGCATAGTACTTAGTATATCATTATAGGTCTCGCGGAATGAATACATTATAAAGGTATTAAATGCAGATCTAGTCATGTTTAATAATTGGCACGGCAGTTTTGAACTGCTAGAACAAATAAATTCAAAACGGTAATGCTAGGATACCGAAATTTTGTTACACAGAATAATAATGATGAATCACCGATACAAAATTGAATCTAATTCCCATATTTCGCATCATTAGGAAAAGCCTAGAGGTAAATCATAAATAATCATGAATTAAATTAGGGGGCCTCCCAGTGATTTAATTAAGGAAAAATGTCGCTACATAATTCCTTAATTCCTAGGAATATAGCAATGACATAAAACGTGCCCAATTATGGTAAAAACGGTCTAATGGCAATTTATAATTATCAAAATAGGAGAATAATATAAGTTTGCCGTTTGGAAGGGACATATAAAATTCATCATCAAAGCGCTAACTAATAGTTATTATGATCTTATAAATTGGAATAGTGTATGACCGAAAGATACAGCGGTCTAATTTGTTGAGCACGTCTGTAAATTGAATACGTAAATGTTCCAGCCACCTCCCACGAACGGTATATAGGTCGAACGAACTTCCAACTACACATTGCGTTGCACTACTCATGAATCTTATCATTCACTCAATTGATCAAATTTAAGCGGTCGAGACAAATACAGGTCTGACCACTCGACCAACGGTAACTGTAACGGTAACAGGCAAAAAATCGTGCACTGCTAAGGAAATCCCTCAGAAGCTTATACACAATGTGAAAACATTGCCTTAACACGTTGCTATTGGACAAATTTAAGAATTTTTATAAATACAGCTCCTGACCTCGTTAGAATTGGCATTGCAAATTTAAAATTGTAATTAGTAAGAAATTCCTTGCGAATGGTAATTGCATGTATGAAACCTTGAATATTATTTGATGATGTTCAAGAGTGATAACAACAACAAAAAAACGCGGAAATACCACAACAACTAATGCCGAGAACGAGGTCAATAAGCTGTACCTGTTGGTGTTAATTCGAGAAAAAAATCAAATTTAAGTATAAATCGTATACCGCGCCCGCGCACATCGACCCGAGTCTATGTAAGCGGAAAGGACGCACCAAAAATAGACGGGCCCAGGGTCTCGCAACATGTCCGCGTGTTCCACAACAACATGCTCGCGATTCCGCGTACCCCTGGCTGATTCAGCGGGTTTTCTCGTATAACAAAGCGCGTAAGCAGGACGAGAAGGACAATGACATTAGCATTTGAAGGAATGCGTCACAAACGTGCACAATGACGCTCCGACAATGGAACACGCAGGGCAAGATGGCCGCCGCGACGCGTCAGCTGATCGCGCACACGCAGCGCGACCACACAGCTGTGCCTGCCGCTCTGCATATTGCTCTCTCTTTCACTCACTTCGATTGAGCACAATGGAAGCGCTCGGTTATTGTCTTAAAAACAATACCCGCTATGCCCGTTCAGTGACTAAAGATTTAACAGACAATTATTACGGTGCAACCATTAAAGTGCGTTTCATTAAATTCAATGTTATTGCGTCTCGCACACCAACAAAATAACACACCCGACTTCGCATTGTTTTCAGAATTTAGATTAGAGATCGGAAGTATACTAAGAAAGATTTCGTTAAGTGTCTAAAGATTTCAATATGAAGTTTATTTCCTAGTAGGGACAAAAGATAAGGTTATAAAATAAAATAAATGATATAAATATACTAGAAATAAAAATAGAAAAACTTATAAAAATAAATCTCAATTTACGATGATATTAGTAATATACAGTATACATATGTCGTCCTCCAAAGCGAGGACATGGTTATGAACATGTCACAATATATAACACACGTAGTTTTTTAAAATGTTATTAATATTATACCATCTATAATTTTGTGGTTCTGTATTAGAATAATAAGAGGCACATGCTATTGAATTTTATAATACTTGTATAAAATTCATAATATTTTTCAATATACCAAGCACAGGGTAGTTGACAAAAATTGGGCTACAATCCTAACTAGCCAGGATGAGTCTATCGAAACACCAAAGTAAGAAAGTTATAATGAATAATTAATCCCTGAATGTCCTTTAACTACATTCAAATATTTTACTGATTATCGAAATTTATAAACAAAATAACCCAAGTTCTTAACTTATACATTTCTAATCTAAAGTAGTTTTGGTAGAAAATAATATAGACTGATAAATCAAAATCGTAATCAGTGAAATAAACGTTATCTATAATCTAATTGGCATCCTAACTTTTTCATCACAGTTTGGCAATCACTTAAAGCGGTACATTATACGAGTGTTTTGATTTGACGGATATGGCAGATATTCTCGTAAATACAATTGAATTTAACACGATCTGAAACAGGTCCTTAACCCAAATATTAATTTTTAAAAAGGATTTTTTTAAGAATTATTTTAAGATAAATGGAAAATATTCGACCATACATTAATATTTGTTGTAGGTTACAAATTTATGAAAAACGAAAGAAGCAAAACTTGTGACTTATAAGACAATAGACCAGCTAATTAATTACGTACAATTTACATATAGTCATGCTGCCAGGGAGTCAAGACGGAAACAAAGACAAGCAGAAAATTCATCTAAAACGCGCTATATCATATACGATAAACTTGTATCAAGTTTATCGTTTCTTTCGTTTCATATTTTTGCAATAGGAATATATTTTAAAATGTATAATATTATATCGTGAATCATGAAAGTTATTTTTGAGTTGTTTGGAGAGTCCACCTGTAAGAGCTGCGCACGTTGTAGCCAAAATAACAGGAAAAAAATTTCATATTAAAAACAAATAAGAAAAAATATTTGGCCACATATGCCTAAATAAATAATAAAGAATTGCATTAAAGATCTAAAACACACGAGGACAATGACCTGATACCAAGGTCGAGTCGGCGGCCTTCAAACAGCCTCGTCTAGGTGGCCTCGCACAGCCTCCGATCGGATACATCCAACACAGACGCACACAAAAACATCACATGTTCGACCACAACCGACATTACCTTCAGGCAAGAATAAGAGCCCATGGCCACGCAGAAGGTACACCTCAAAACAAACACGAACCGAACTATATCACAGCCACGTATAATCAATACATGAGGGGAGGCGCACTAATTCGCACTTTTATCTATGTAGATAAGATGCATTAGTTGCACCTGATACAAAAGTGCAGTGAATCGTTAAGGCGCATCGGCCTCGCGGCGACGAGCTCCGACGCGCACGGCGGGACTGCGTGAACTGAACGACTCGAGAGCCACGGCACGCCACCGCACAGATCGGGCAGCGGTCGCACTGCCCGCCAGCCGCCAGCCACTATTCGCGTCGCGTCATTCTATTCACACGCTCACGCACTTACCAATACAAACAAGCCACCGCCAGCGAGCTGATAAACACACGCCCGCTATCTCGTCACACAACAACACGTTTCCAATCATGCAGACGGCACACGAGAGCGAATCGCGACACGTCGCATCCATATTATTATTCTACAAAAAAAGTAAACACTAACGAGCCACAAATTGAACTATTAGAAATTACAGAGAAGGGTCGATGACTCAAGCATGTGAACGCTGCATGAATCATCGCTTTCCTAAATTGTAAGTGCATTCTTATATGACGTCATCGCCGGATTGATAACGAGATAGTTATGAAGAAATCACTCTAAAATACAGTTAACGTAGCGGCTAATTACAGTAAAAAAAAACTTAAAGACCGATAAAACGGGGTCGTTATCATAAATAATGTTATGAAAAAATGTGAATTGGAAATAACAAAGAATTATAAACGAACGTGCAACGGGTGCGATAGTAGAGACGACGAACGCGGACAAAGCCTCGGCGACGGCACGAGTCGTCGATCTCCCCCAAATTAGTCCTGGGCCGGGGCGCTGACCTCCGCTGCCAAGCCACGCGCTCCACCGCACCGTATTGCGACTTTCTTTATGCTCCCGACTCCCGATCTTACACTAAACGACGAAAAACTCCTCCATACGCCATCCAAAATTCAACATAATGACACTAACGACGTACAAAAAGTATATATGTGGAAGGTCAATGTAATGAGAACACGTGGAAGAACGAAACATATAGTATACGATTTATGATTATACGAAACCAAACACGTGATTTCGGCCAGCATCACCGTAACTGCTAAAATAGTTGGCACCGACAAAGGTTGAAACGTTAATCGTACTAAAAGAAATTGGCCAATTGCACAGGCAGCCTTGTCAATTTGTTGTATTGTTATAAAATATACATACATAGACGAACATAGTCGCCTATAGCAATGACGATTTCATAATTCTTAAAAGGATGGGAGTTTGAATGAATCCAAAGAAAACATATTAACCTCAACATATGTACATAAAATCCACCTATAAAATGTAAATTCGTCAGTTAAATACGAAAAACAAAGAGTATGAATTTCTTTATGTTTACAAACTAATTATATGGTTGTTATGTATATACCCTTGTTGTCCTTTGTACACAAACAAAAAGGTCTACTTATGTTGACCTCTCTTTGTGGCGCTTCCGAAATATCCAGACAAAACATTAGCACACTTACTCGTATTGTATATTTACACCAATGAAAATATTGTACAATGAAATTGTAACTTGTAATTTTAAAAGAAGATGTACTGATTTGTATTCTTCATTGTTATAACGGCTCAAGTAACTTTTTCTGATACAGCAATATAATTTTAGATTATATGTCTAGAACGGACACAACCTAACTTAGGGAAATTTTTTAATTTAGAATGAAGAAAAATATGTGTATTAGTGATTTTGTAATGAGATATTATGTTAAACAGCCCAATGATGGTTAGTGAGATGTTTGTGCAGATAGAGCAATAAGATGTATTGGCGTGGGAAGGAGAATGACATGGCATTATTGATAAGCGTAAGGTACACTTATTAATGATTTTCGTAAGTGAATTCCTTAGGCCAACTAGTATTCTGTCTAATTGATAATATATGCACATGATATGTTATTGTTATTGAATAAGCTTGAATTGTCTTATTATCAGGCTGCAAGACATACCTTTAGGAATCTCTCAATAAAGAATTAAAAATGGCTAATACAAGAACATAAAACAATTGCTATTATAAAATTTTAATTAGCATATCGGCTTTAAACAGTCAGATTCTAGCTATAGTAGACCAGGAGAGAAACGCTGGTGGATAAAATCTCCCAGCACTGTATTAGGTTTCATAAGAGTTTCCTAATGGCATATACAGTGAAGAATGAGGATGAAGCGGTATGTACATACCTGATGTTGAAAAAGCGAATTCCGTACCAAACAAATGTCTTTCCAAGTGCGGAGGCCCTTTAGCTCACAACCAGGCGACACCACGTCTGTGCGGTTGAGGTCAGCATCCACCGGCATCACAATGAATGGTTACACCACCTGCAACAATAGAAACAATATGTTAGAATTGTAAGGATGCAAATCAGTTATTTCTGTATCATATTCGCAAGTGCCAGCAAGGTATACTTTTGATTTGTATACACATAATAATTAAGCATTTTAAGCCACACAGACCACAAATGTTGGAATTATGACACAAAATCAATTATGACTAACATTTTTATTTCAATCAGAATAACAAATACAAATCTAGCTCCTTCGAGAATCTTCTTCATTGATATTTATTAGAAATGTGCGTTTTATGGGACTATACGATATATTGTGTAAATCATTGCAAGTGTTAATTTATGCATAAACTTTGTGTCTTACAACTGCAATGTATATTTTTAATCTCAACTTGGTATATTACCTAAATAGTGTGACTTTTCTACTTACACCTTATACATACACAACATTTATATAAAAATTGTGCTATACTTTTAACAACTTTATTGTGTCTTTATTTTTGTTTCAAGTTATATTACCAGCATTATATTTACTATGACTTTGACCTACTATCAACCATATAACAGAACAATAACACTCAAATTAAGTTAGTACTGCAGAATCATTGCTTATATAAATAATCCACACTGCTATATCACAATGAATAAAAACAAAGAGCAGGCACCTAACCTTTTTAGTTGGAAAATGTCTAGAACTCTTACTCGTTGTGTCCATGAAGAAATTAGGTAATTATTTCATGTAATGACTAAAATATTAGGTACATTGTGTATTATAATTGGGTGAATTTCAATGTGATTTATTATATTTACTAATTATGAACTCTGGGTACAACAAGGTACTTTCCTTTCGAGTCCTTACTTCCATTTAAGACAACTTTTCACATATTTTACGTTGCTTTTGTAATCTAGTAATAAATATTAAAATACCAATGAAATTGATACTAAAGTTGGCAGTATACTTGGAAATAATATACTATTTTTTTTTAAATGCATGCATCATTTTCACATGATTCAATATACTTTAGTCTAAGGCACAATATCAGTAATAAAGCCATAATACACTAGAATCTCATCTGGTCAACAATTTTTTTCTGATAACAGTTATCACCCCACACAATCAGACAAAAAAGCCAACATTGTAGACAGCACTACCAACATTACATTTGTAGAGTTAATCTAATTTGTTTTGTATTATAATAATGATTTTATATTATTCTTTTTGTAGATTTGACGGTGACATATGTTGATATGGTATGTTTATTTAGCAGAATTCTGCAAAATTAAAAATATAGATAATATATATTTGAACTTTGATATGCACTCAGTTAACTAAAGCAAATCTTACATCATATGCTATCTAACACTAATAACAACAAGTATGGGTTGCTGTTTGAATAAAGCTTTGGTAATCTAAACAGTAATTAATTATGGATAAATCAATTTATGTGTGAATACATTTTACAATAGAAGTGCGTTACACGAGACAAAGTATGATCTGCGTCATGCGTGATATTTCGAATTCAAACACAATGATACCCAAATACGACGTAAATAACACTATTCAAACAATGTGTTAAATGTACTCTGATATCTATAAACTTTACGTACCTACGTAAACATAAAATGGTTGTCGTAAAATAAAAAAAAACACTACGGGCGTAACCTTCTGAAAGTTACAATAGACTATTTTGATTATGGGCTAATTATGCTACATTGAACTCCGGTGAGAAAATGACTTCAAACGATAATGGCTATGCAGAATTAATGAGGGTAGTCACTTAGAATGTGCCAGTTTATATAAAACTTTTCCAAAAACTTTGAAGGGTAAAGAGACATGAATTTTTACAATATATTGACACTAGTCTACTTTGTACAACAATTCTAGAAGCTACTTTGAAAGCAAAGACAAAGAAATGAAAATAATGTACCTAATATGCATGTACGCCTTCCTGAAGGTGGTGTCATGCATAAAATGCGTGTAATAGTTCAACATAGGTGCATGGCCAGCCTGGGCCACACCGTATTTTCACTTAATGCAGACTATAAGGCACTTTGTTGAACAAAATTGTCAATATAGTAAGTTATAATGTGCGATAGAAACAAAGAAAATATTTAAGAACTTCGATAATTGGCATTCACGAAGAAAATGGCGTCATATCACACTAGTCACGGAACAAGGTACAATTTCGTCATATGAAAGCACATCTCACGATCACAACGAAACACCACAACAAGACTTGTACATGCTAATGTAATAATTTCCTTTAAAAATTACTCACTTAGAATAAGAATTCCAAAGAAAATCATCCAAAAACTCAAAGGACTGATGACAAGGCACTCCACTCACCGTTTGCAAAAC
>DWGW01000177.1:0-17868 GCA_018247775.1 Udranomia orcinus
CGGCGCACTTCGTACCTCAGAATCATTTCCCTCGCCCTTTCCTCGTTGTGGGTTATCCCTAAGATTTTTTTAGACCTTTTTAAGTTGTACAATAGCGTTGTACATATTTTGATCTATCTCGTAGTTTTTAGCTAGCGTTTAAAATGTAAGCGCAAAAATGTGTTTATTTACGACATCACATTAAAAACCTCTAAAATTATACACACAAATCTATCAATCACTCTATCAATTAAACAAAACCGCATCAAAATCCATGGAGATTTTATAGATCTATGAATATATTGAGAGAGACACAGGGAAGTGACTCTGTTTTATGTAAAGATGTAACAATGCATCAGAAATGAAATAACAGGGCCTAAGCGGAATAGAAATTATCGCGGCGGCACGTGCCGACCACAGTTTTAGGTATTGTCTTGTGTGATAGTTTACCTCAATAGGTGTCTAGTCACGTTCGGATGTAGTGTCGCGGCGCCGTCAGATGCGATGTTTGATCTGCTGTTATCTCTTTGTTCGTTAAACGCAAACACGCTGTGTTTATGTAGATCACCTGACGACATACCTTCCAGTGTTTTTATAGCAAATTTCTCATTTAATCTGATCGCGATAGCAAATTAACTTTAAGTTTAATGTTTTCCTCATAGCAAATTCCTCAATCAAAAGACGGCGAAGTAAACCTCAATGTTTATGGGACCCTTTTTATTGAACTTATTATTGATATAAAACGTAACTATTTATATATTATCAATAGAATATTTGCTGACCAGTTGGTTGTTTGTATGTTCAGTGGTGAAGTAAAATAAAGTTAGACTTGCGTAATGTAGTATAAATAATTAGCGATTTACTTAAAATAATAGGATACTTAGTAGATGTAACAGTAGTAAGTACAAGAAGTGGTAGATGATAGATCGGTGTATGTCTAATACATTGTACGATAAAATATTCTCGTGTAAAGACCGATGCCTGTTGGTTAAGTAACGATTAGCGCAAATTATGCTTAATTACGACGGCTACATGGCGTATGTGCGACTATGTGGCACGTAATTGGACATAATATATTTAAAAATAGTGAAAGTGCACGGCTACTGTTTCTGTTGCATACATTCACTAGGCTGAGTCCATGGACTTGCTCGCGTTAAAAATAATTTCATCGCAATGAATTGTCCAATATTATCATTATAGAATTTAATGATGAGTAACGGCAAAATGCACCGTAAATATATACGTAATACACATATTAATATCATGAAGATCTTAACGATTCTATTGTACACGTTGATGTGCTGTCTTCAGCGCAATCTAGTGAACATTACACCGAAGTATACCTCCCTAAAAAACACGTATGCCCAACACTAGGCGACGCTTTAATCTCAAATATTCATGTATTAGATTTAGGCATCCTCCAGTATTTAACAGGTATTTGCGCTAGGCACCTGCTTAGTATCTAGGTATTACACTTAGGTACACTTGAAGTTTTGTGTGTTGTTTGAACTCATGCACCTCGGTATCGCAATTATTATCTTTATATGTCAAGCATTTTCTTCGAATGTTCCCTATAGACAAGATGTTTCAATAATGCAGATGTTCACGCTTGTTTGTGCATAAGTTCTGTAGGTTAAGCCACATTATACTAAAACTATATAAATAACAAGTCGGTACTTACACGCAAACATATCTACTTACCTGACTAAATTTACTCGTTGGCTACCGACCATCTGTGAATGCACCTGTACGGTGTATTTATATGCGGTCGTATTAGTCACTTGTGCACCTTTAATCTTGAGCGAATTATATTGTGTCTGTCCGTTGTTTATGAATGACCACTCGTCAGTTGCATGCGATAAGTATACACACATATATACATACATAGGTGCAAAGCGTGTTCGTGGATGAGGTGGCACGGCGACATCCGCTGCGTTGTGATTCATTTCAGCAAAAGTAAGTGTACGTAAGTGCCAGCGAGCGAGAGCACTGCTGCCGTGTTTTCCGCTGATAATTCTTGGAACCGTCACTATCTTTGTTATGCGCACTGTTTAATTATGTCCGCTACTTATCCCTAACGTACCCGCACGACTTGTACTCATGGGGCAAGAGGGACGTTGAGTGACAACGCATTGATTAGTTTAATCGAAGGACCGCGGGTTCGATTCTCATTACTGACGTAGTATTAGTTAGAGTTTAGATGAGGAAGTTGAAGATAACATTGCTACTTATAGAATAATAGTTTAAGAAAAAATTGGGTCAGACTTGAGCCAGCTATACTTCATTGCGTCTTATTATCGGAAAATTAGGGGAACTAGACAGGTAGGTTTTCATAAAATTTCTCTCTTATCAACAAAACATACGATATACAGTTAAATATGTGCTATAGATTATACATACAATGGGTTCCGAATCCCAGGCTCCCATTCTGACTCACCACTTCCTGACCACTAGGCTATCACTTGTCCAAACCACGCTGACTTGCAACTAGTCGCTGTTGATCAAATCGATTGCCAATTTTACGGGAATTTTGACGTTTAGTAACCGAATGTAACTGATTTATTTCAGCAGCGAAGAGTACAAGCAGTAGCACAACAACAGACCCTCTCGGACCCTTGCCGGATGGTTGGGAAGAGGCGACGACACCGGAAGGCGAGATCTACTTTATAAACCATGCCGCACGCACTACGTCCTGGTTCGACCCTAGAATACGTAAGTTTCGCATGTAGCTTTAGGGTGATTTTTCTAAAGTTGTGAACTTGCTCGTTCTTTTAACGTATAACCGTACTTTGTCCTTCTCTTCTGCGAGCGAAATTCTAGGTTAAATAGGTGTACATACAATTAGTTTATTTTGTTTAATCGACGAAAATGTCATCCGACGTCTGCCTATTCGTTGTCGTATATGGCTATGCACATTTTTAAAACGTTCAAAAAGGTTTCTAATGCGAAAAATAAATGTTTCGTATCAGAAACAGTAAAATAGGATAATCAGGGCGTTTATTTGTATAACTCCTCTCATACTGAATACTTATATTTTTCGATTCACAATAGTTCGTAGTACGAGGCTGGTCAGCTAGGGCAGTTTTATTACTCCAGTTTTCTGACAGTAGTTTCTTGTTTTGTATTCCAGCACCACAGTTGCAACGCACGCCGGGCGCGGGCGCGGGGCTGGCGGGCGGCGGCTGGGCCAACGCGACCACGCAGGCCAACCAGCAGAAACAGCGCTTGCAGTTGCTACAACGGGAGCGGGAAAGACTCAAGCAACGCCAGCAGGAGATAAGACTCCAGGTAGATACCAACTTCTTGTAATGTTACATCGCAGATATGTATGGTGGTATTTTAATTAGGCGGTATACAGGAACTATTCCCACATTTACTTTCCAAGTATACTTTACGGTCGACGGTCACGATCTGTACTCCCATGAGTTTTCAAATTAATAAACATAATTTGACGAATTCGAATTGCAAGTTTGAAATTTTTGATGCTGGTCATGCAGTGAGAGATAGAAAATAGCTTTAATTGCCGCATAGGTTATAATGGCTAATCTTTTATAATAATGTAAAAGCTAATATCTTTACGGAATTATCGATGAGTAACGTTATAAAATTCTGTGATGAGTCTGCGAACACGAGCGCGTACACCGTGAAATGATGTTCATCAATGTATGCTCAATGCGCGTGAACAATTTCCCCAGCAGGAGTTAATGGCGCGACAATCGTCCTCCATCGTGTCCTCGCTGGCGAACAGCGCAGGGAACACCGAGCTGCCGTTGGACCCGTTCCTCTCGGGGCTGACTGACCACCAGCGGCAGGAGTCCGCCGACAGTGGACTGGGCATGGCGGTCACGCAGTCGTACTCCATGCCCCACACTCCAGAAGACTTCTTAGCCGGCATGGACGACAGGATGGATTGCAGTAGCGAAGCCGGTGCGAGCCTCGACACCGCTGACATGACCCTTGGCGACACTGATGACCTAGTACCTTCGTTACAGGTAAGGTACTTGTCTTTTTTTTTCTTTTCTTGAAAACAACACAGATGTTATTCATCTAGCATTATACCCGAAACATAGGTGACAATTAATAAACATTTTACGGCAAATTACTGTATATGCACGTATTCATGTGGGACAAATTTGTGGGAAATGCCTAGTAGTGGCCAAAAATTGTCTATGTTAACTGTTTTCGAAAATCATGTTATTTTGTCACTGATGTTCAGTATTATACAACTGTAGTATTTGTAGTTACAAATTGATCTTTTAGTTTTTTATTTGTTTTTTTTAAATTTACGGCTGGATCACGAATCTCAAATCGTGATCTGGTTGGAATGACTGAATTTTTATTAAAATAAGTGGGAATGTGGGTTTGTTTTCTAATCTTTGGCGGAGTAACGGCTAAAATCATTTTGCTTTAAATAGTATATAGGACTGGACTAGGGGATAAACTGTTTTAAGAAGGTTGTCGAAATATTTTGTGAACTTCGAAAAAGATTCGTCACAATTAAAATATTGATAGCAACCAGTATTTCGTGATGGTGCCTAAACTTTAAGATAGTCCGCGATGGTAACATTTTAAGGTAGCCATTTTAAAGCGTTTATTTTTGTTTTTTTTTGTTAAATTACGATATTGACGTAAATTTACCTATCACAGTGTTTAGCGCGCTCCACATAATACGCCCATTTCAGTATGGATTGCGGATTGCTCAAAAGCCGTTCAGGCTGTCAATGATAACTTGATGACTTTCGAAAACATAATGAACTTTCGATTGCCTTTTTTGAAAGTTACCGTGTTTAAATAACCAGAACCAGATTAAAGTGATTCCTACTTCTTTATTAACAACACTACATTACACAGTATTTTCGTAGTGAATGTACAATTATTAATAATATTTAAAATAATATTTTTTTCTTAAACATAATTTGCTTTAATTATTGTTTTTCTTCATAATTCATTTTCGGATTTTATCGTATTTTAATCAAACCTCACGTCCTATAAAAAATGAAAACAAATTTATTTTGTGAACGAGCGATACTGACCTATATTTCATATCACAACCCATTCATAATCGTAAATGAATATGCTTGTTGGTTGGCATTAACAAATGATTTTTCCTTGTGTTTCCAGTTGGGGGAATTTACAAATGACATACTATTAGACGACGTACAGTCGCTGATCAACTCGGCGCCGAGCAAGCCGGACAACGTGCTGACCTGGCTGTAGCCGAGCCGATAGCGATATGCTCACACAATTTCAAATTAGGTATTATTATATTAATTAGTACTTATCACATCAGACTTCATCCTCGGCTGCGACAGTGCGACCAAACAGTAATGGTGTACATTTCACTAGAAAAATGACAATAACTAGAGTAATGTGTGCGTGCATGAACGTGGTTATCGATATATGAATGATTCGTGTGCTTCCATTTTGTGGCAAATATTCTTTTTAAACTGTTCATCGTTGTCAACATTTTATACGATTCGTAGTAAGTACTGTTTGTTCAAATTGTGACATTGGCGTAGACGTACGGAATTACTTTGTAAGCGCTGCATATAGAGGTGTTTTGTAATCGCGTAATATGTTGAATTAATTTTTACATCTTCGCATTTATTCGGATGAGATGTAATTATTAATTTTACATAATATTCACGATTGTATCAATATGTAATGTATCTAACGAATCTATTTGCCTATGTATATCGATGAATGAAATAATCGTGTGGACTAATATACATATTACATGTTCGTGAACTGTATACCGTGAAGGGTTTGTTATTATGGTGATTACTGTATATAAGGGCATTCGAAATACCAAAATCTCCAATTGAATATGAAAGATAACAAAATGTGCAACTAGTTTACAACCTTGCGTAAGGTGATAAATTGTAGTTTTGCAGCTCGTTAATAAAATTAAATTGATGAAGTTCGAGACGGACGAATCGATGATAGAAGGCCATGACTAACATAGATGGCTAGTCATTGTAGATAATAATTGTTGCTGCTGAAGTGTCCTGCGAGTAAGAGGCATCTGTGGTCTGCAAACCTTCTTTCCTGGTTGAAAGGAGACATATTGCAAGTAACTGATAAGCTAGGTTTTCCGTCTTCTTTGAATATAGAATACAGGAAATCCTGAACTTTCGTAGCCTAATAAAACGATATACTTTGATTGACGATACTAAGATTTATACTATGATTGTGAACATACCTTGACGTAACACAGTGCCTTATTGTGCCTTTATAGAAATTATTTATTGTGTTTTATAATTAAGGATAATGTTGATCTATTTCTACACTTTTTACGATAAATCTTTTGATGTATGTAATAAATATTTGGACAGAATTATAACTACTTATGTACTCGTCGTAGTAACGTGTTTTGTCTACTTACACCGTCCTTGTGTAATTTTTGGAGATTATGATTAGATAGGTTAGTTATAATAATCTTGACATAGTTAGTTATATTGGCAACTATTACTATTAGTTATACAAATTGTGTCGAAATGAAGAGTAGGTGTGTTTGTGTGTATGGGTGCCGCTAGAAATAACATTAAGAGATAACCAGCACGGAGTTGGAAAGCGTTGTGTATGGAGACTTCTATTGAATGCTGGCGCGAGCGCCGACACTTGGCGTGCGTATGCTCCGGCTACTTTATACAGCTTATCACCGAAACTAAGCTACATAAACCGTCTAGAATGCAAACTCAATGTTAAAGTTATTTTACTAGTTTCGAGAAGCGAGCTTTAACGATATTTTAACTCAAAATGAGAAAAAAGGCAGTGAGAATCGAACTTTAACAACTGTTACACAATTATTAGGGTTAATTACCCTATAATTTCTAAGCCATGGTCTTTTATTATTTGCCAAGTTAAACCTGTAAACCAATGGGAAACGCTTAAAGATAAAATATCTACGCAATTGTTCTTTGTGTTAAATGAAATGAAATTATGTTGAAATAAAAGTGCCTATTTAAAGTTATAAACTGTGTAAAGTAGCCGAAGTTTGCAAAATGCATACTGCTATCGCCTATCTTGAAAGGTTTGAGGCCGACTTTAGTCGCCAGCAACTGAGAATTTACTCATTAACAATATACACATTGTTACATAAACGTGTAAATGTAACTTTGCGTCCATTCGGACCTTTTTTCTAACCTCTAACAATCAAAATTTTGTTTTTTTTTTCGGAATTGTATTTGATAGCCCACCTAGTCTCTAGAATTTTACAAAATCTGTTTAATTACAAAATGAACTTGGAATTAGGCTTTATATTGAAATACTACATTGAAAACTTTGCCATATTAGTGAATGTACTTTATTCTTGTAAGACTTTAAATATAATCGTCAATTATGATTATAGCAACTTGAAACTATTGTAATTAGGTGTAACGGTGCTGGTTTTGTAATACATATTACTTTGTATTATGTAGATCCATTCGTTGTACTTTATTTTGTATTTGTCGTGTATTATTTTTTTATATTTCGTAAGTAATGATGCTTTTCATATTGTTCGGTTCATTATTCTCAATAGCTTTTTCGATATCTTTAGATTAGATTAAATATTTGTCAGTAGTGCTGATGAGTTTATCTTATTTTTGATTTTTATTTATCTGAACATTTTGTATTTGGGATCACGTAACGTACCCAATGATATAATATTCGTGGAGATTTCACGTGGCTCAAGAAAGTAGGTCCACGAAATGTCGGATGGGTTTCAAATTACACACTTTTGTATAATATCTTTATTGTATTGAGATCCGGTCAGTGTGTGAAATTATAGATGATACGATAGATGGGAAATATAATTAAATAATTGCATTTGCGCATGTTAAACCGTGTTCGTCGTTACGTCAATACTCATGTTGGAGTCTCCTCAATTTAAAAGCTACTAACTGACCGTTATACTAACTTGAATAGTGTCTAAATGCAAAATGTTCAACAATCGGTTTATGTAGATAGCACACAAAAGTCGTCCACTAGTCTACGCCTCATTCTAAGGTTGATTAGAATGACATAATAAGAAACATTCCATGTTGCTAACAGTTTGTACGCAGGGTCCTTGGCACCGCTTCCACGGAATAATATTCGGAACAATATTTGAAGTGCATACTATGTGGTTTATTTCTTAAGTATAGCCTTTAATTATTTACAAACATATCTTTTCAGTCTGACAACAGATGCAAGTTTTCTCTGTAGTGTATATAACTCTACAATTATCAATGTTATAACAATGAAATTATAAATGTCATACAACTAATATACCTACGATAATTTCATTGTAAATAATTTGATATTCTTATATGAACTAAATAAATATTTGTTTTAATATGGATATTATTTTCTTTTATAAACCACCCTACGTATTTTCCTCTTTTTTAGAATTATTTAGAAACCCTACATTGAAAACAATAAAAATAAATCAGATCAAACATCATTACTAAATGCTAAAAGTTTTTTTCACAAATTTTTATGTTAGTCGAATACGACGCTTGACATAACTTGATGTTATGAAGTAAGTGATTCGTAAACACGATGTATAAGTATTCAAGGTAAACATGATTATACACATTAAACAGTAAAGTAAAAACAACACATTTACACTTTTTATAGCACCTGAGAATAAATAAATGCAAGTTTTCCTTTGGTTGGTAGTTTTAACCCTGCTAATATTATCTCATGTTTTGTTCAGTTTACCGACGACTAAAAATAATACTTTAAGACGAACGAACGTTACCTTCTTTTCGTTTACTAAAGTTCCGTCCGGGGTCTTTGCTGTAGAAAGAAAGAAAACAATTGTTTCAGTGGAAAAACTTGATCTAGTTTTTTTTCTACTTTGGTTAGCGCATGTAGGAGTTATTTGAAAGGTTTGTAATTAAAGTTACTTTGAGTAAACTCAAAGTAACTTTAAATCATAAATGGAAAATTGTAGATATTTTGGATTACAGGTCTTTGGCGTGATGGAATCATGACGCCTGAGTTGCCGAGACAAAATTGGAATAAAACTGGTATTCTATTAATGAACGTATTTGTCTGGGTTGTAGTAAGTAGGTTGCTTGCAGTTTAATATCTTCGTTAATTTTTACATAATGCCAAAAATATACATACATATGTAAAGGCTAAAGTCTGCGGATTATGAAGCCATGCGAGACTAAAGATAAGGTGCGTATTTGTAATAAGCATGCATTTTAAATAAATAAAACAAAAACACATATACGATAAATAGAATAATTTATTTATTTCGAAGCTTTTTGGTACTGGTAGCTGCTACTAAAATTCCAAGCCAATTACTTTTGACTCCTCACCTGTTAAAAAGCAAAAAGCACATGCTGAATGATATAAATACTATTTACATATTTTAGAATGCCTGCGAACTTGCAACGTTGATCGCACAATACTTGTAATTTCTGTTTTTATGTTTAGAAGAAGACTTAAATAAATAAATATTAATAAAGTAAATATTTAAGCCTTACGTACCTAAATGTGGATTTACGAACGTATTTAATGACTACAAATGCGCGGTTGCATTCAAAATTAATTGTGAACATTTTTTGTCCGCATCACGTATGTTGTTAGTATAAGTATTATTATAATACAGTATTAAAAGCAATAATAGTAATCGCCCAAGTCCTTACTGCAGGATCCTTAAAGCGCTCGTCTTGAGGTATCTCGCGTGTGGCGCACAGTTCCTTGTAGTATTCCACGGACAATTTCGGAGTCCGCGGTCTATCAGGGTCCGTGATGTTCACGTAGTATAAGCCGAAACGTTCGCTGGGGAATACGAAAACATATGATTAAATAATAATTGACCGTAATAAAACATTTTTCTCCTTCTGAAAAGATCGAATAAAACGAAAGCTAATTGTATAAAGTATAACTACAGTAACTGGAGTGGAGAGATGCCATCGTAAATTAATCCGGAAACATTTTACGTATTGCGATGAAGAAATGCATAAGTCAAAGATTTATTGGACACACTCAGGTAGAAGATATATTTAGCCATCTATAATCTGCGATATAACTTAATAAGCATCTATGAATGATCTTAGTCTTAAACTTCGTTTGAGGTTGTTCGATGTCATTTCATTACCGGATATGACATTTGGTTGTCTGTAATTTCGTTAGCTATTCAAGGCTTGTTGGTTGTGTCATTATCAGTCAATATCAGACTTATGTGTCAAATCTAACTTACGAAAACCCAGCGCGCCATTCGAAGTTGTCCATCAGAGTCCAGGCCGTATATCCCAGGACATTAACACCGTCATCATAGATAACATTAAGGATTTCGCTCAGATAGTCCTAAAATAAAATATAACTTATTAGCTATGTGTATCAGGGAGATTTACACAAGTTGAAACTCGATCAAAACAAAACTTGAAAGACAAAATTAACTAATCATATCATAGATTTTATATGATTTTAATTTTTTGTTCAATGTCGTTTAGGAAATTTATCCTTTTAAGAGTCGATAATTTTAAACTAACATTGAAATATTTGATTCTTGAGTAATCCTCAAGTTCCCCACGATCAGAGCATCCGTTCTCCGTAATGAAGATTGGTGGGTCATTGTAGGAGCTTTTGCACCAACGCAATAGGTTCGCGAACCCAGTAGGCACCACCTGCATATGACACAAAAACATTAATTATACAGTTCATATACAAAGTACCATGATAGCTCACATTTGAAGCACTGAGTACCTATCTAGTAGAGTATACACAAACAAATAGGTATGTTATTCTGTATATTATATATATTATTCATCGTTAAATCAAATGACCCCAATATGGTACTAACAAAACAATAAAAGCCCAGTCTCATGATGACACAACAAATAAAAGCCTATTTGTGTAGGTTAAGACTTAAGTGTTTTAATGTTATTGTAAGTAGATAATTGACTTCGTACGCGTTGTTAACACAGCTTTAACTCTATGATAGTACTACTCACTCTAAGCCATTCAGAAGCGGAGTCACCGCCAACTTCCATGGTTGTGACACCTCCAATGTCTTTCAGCCAAGAAGGAGACTTGGCAATAGGATCAACACCTGGACCAGTTATCAGATGAGTGGTGTAGTGGTTAATGCCGAGGATGTCGGAAGTTCCCCTGATCCTTTCGATCCAATAGTCATCGAATTGTTGCAGGCGAGGTACTCGCAAACCTTCAGCAGCACTTTGTCGCGCAACATTTTCAATCATTACTGGGGGGTATCCACCTTCCGCCGAGAAGATAGGATGCGCGAACCATCCAAACTGGAATGTTAAGAATTTTAAATACTACATGTAATATGTAGAAATATATATTATTTTAAGTTTTCAGTTAACCGGAAATTACATATAATACCAAAGAAAAATGCAGGACGAGGCAAATATGTTAAACAACTAAAAAAGCACTAACTTTGAACTGGTTTGCAATTTCAGCTAAAGCTACTTGTTCGGCATCGCTCGGATCGCTTGGTTCGTACCAGATGGAGTTGATAGAAATCATCACATTTCCGTTTTGTACTGGCCTGTATGTTTCATTGTATAAATGGAACACTTCAGCGTGTGCCTTGAGGAGGGTATCACTGCATAGGTAGTTTCCAACACCATGGCTATCAATTGCTGGAGCCTTCTTTTCATCGCCATAAGCATCTTCACAAATCTCGTACGGCTCATTGAAAGTAATCCAAGATTTGATTCTATCTCCGAATTCTTTAAAACACAAATCGGAGTAATCGTAGAAATATTCGATCATCTTAGGGTTAGCCCAGCCGCCAAGATCTTGAAGTGTTTGTGGAAGGTCCCAGTGGAAGAGAGTAACCTGTCAAAATATTATACATTGAATTGATCTTACTAATCTTAATCTATTATAATATCAGATCGTAAATAGTAAAAAAAAGTTTTGTCAAATGTAAGTTACATTTCTACCATGTCCACTTCGTCTTCTTCAGAAAGGACTATATACATATAGAACAACTTACCAGTGGCTCGATGTTACGCTCAGCGAGAGCATTGAGCAGATCGTTATAATATCTGATACCATCTGGATTAACATAATCAATACGGCCTGTGGGTAAAATTCTTGCCCAGGATAGGGACAAACGGTAGAAGTCCACTCCAAGATACGCCAATTCCTCGACATCTTCGAGATATCGGTTGTAGGAGTCACACGCAATGTCACCGTTTGTACCATCCGCAATCATCCAAGGTCTAGTGTGAGATAAGCGATCCCAAACATTTTCCGATTTTCCTGCAAAGCAAAAATATCCGGGTACTCAATAAAGTGACGTAATGCGATCAGTATTGACGGATCCTCTATCTGACATCTTTAAATCCACTTCAAAGTATTATCAAAGATTAGATTAAAGTCTAGTGGTGGTATCTATCTATGTGAATTTTTCGGAGAATTTTTTTTCATGTAAACTCACCGCTGACATTCCAAGCACCTTCTATTTGATGAGAGGCTGTTGCTACTCCAAAAGTAAAGCCTTCTGGGAACTTGGTGTATGCAGCCAGACCCCTAAAAATATATCAGTAGACTTTTTTTAAGAAAATACTTATTATATTTTTTCAGAACTATCGACACACTTTATTTAAGATATATTGTACAATATTAAGAGAATTACATACTTCGATTTTGAAATGAGTTTTTAACTCAACATGCTTTCGTTAATTTCCAAATTGCCAATTGCCATTGAAACCTCATGCGCACTAAATTTCATGAAAATCGTTAAAGCCGTTTCCGAGATTCAGATTTACATAGACTGCACAAAAGTCTTGTAGGATTCGTTATTCATACTAATCACCTATTACGACAAATGTATAAGGAAAAGTCAACAATAATTCGATTACGAAGGACGGTAACAACGTTGACCTTATGTGCAACAGACATGCCCACTAAGGGTTACAAAAAATTAAAAGGTTGATATTGAATCGATTGTGTAATAAACAATTGTGCAATACAACGATAGGTAGATCGTAGGAAATGATTGACGGGTTTAAATATTTTACGCAATTCCAAATGTAATCGTCATGCCAGGGTACTGACTCCATCTTAATGACGTATGATTAAACGTAGAAAATCGGGTCTTACTTTAGCAGTTGTTGACGAAATAATTTATCATAAATTTTGATGTAAACCAGGACTAATGACAAAATATGTTTAAATTGATATATTTTTTTTACTTCTTTCTTTATAAGTTTAATTATTCAAATGTATTAAAACACTGGCAACATTGACCAAATAATAAATAAAAGTTTTTGGAACTCTCGGTTATGAGCATTTTGCGATAGCATGCAACCAAAGAGGTTAGGTAAAAGTAACCATCTAATTCTAATCACCTAATAAATGTTATCTTTGGAACATAATAATCGAAAACCACAGTAAATCGATTACGATTAATTAATTCAGTCGCTTATTTTTGTACATTTTCGGTACTGCAATAGACATTGACGTGCAAATATTTGAATTAATATTATTCTTATAATCGGTTCCGCCTAGGATGAATCGATACCGGTTATGTCGATGCCCAAACCTATATGTAAAGTACTAACAATTAAATTAGAATTGTTGTCCCGTTTTGTTTAGGTGACCTTTTGTTAAACTCTATTGACTACAATATTTTTGGTTATGTATATTTGTAATGTAGATACGAATTTTGACTGTTCCTCGACCAACTTAATCGCTTGCTGTTGTGTGTTAGTCACCGCGTGATTAAACAAACGACGCTTGTTGAACTTAACGTGCTACTCACAGTTGGGTAACGGCCAGCAGTCCAATAATATAGGTCCAGTACGCCATTGTGCCGTGTGTCAATGTCGAGTTCCCTCGACGCACTGTGTGTAACAGCTTTCTCGCTTCTAACGTTCTTTTTTCCTATCCTGTCTTTTTAACGGTAATCTTGAGAGGTTACAAATATTTCCTTCAGATAAAGTCAATGTCGCAGGGAGATAATTTACCTTTTATTTATCTAATAATAGTGCACCGTTTTTTGAAGATGGATTAAGATAAGCGTAAAAGTATCGGTCCTAGTATAAGTGTTTGTCATTCTTATCACCCTAGAAACAATTTTCAGTTGTCCCTTCGATTTAATATTTTTTTCCAAAAACTTTATGCAATCAATGAAATTTTATTTCCCGCGATGTGTGCCACTGATGCCTTAAATGATATCTTAAATTGGAATAGTTCTGAAGCGCTATCCCGTCAATCGGTTCTAACGAGCATTAGTAGAAATGATGGAGCAAATTTAAAAAAAAACACGAAGTCATCCAGCCAACTCCTTACCACGTTGGATGAATGACTTACGCGTATCGTTTTTAGCTTTTTAAATCGTCTGCCGTTTTAAGTAGATATTACATATAATAAATTACACTTAGCGTATAAATAAGCCATATTGTTCGTAAAATCAGGTAGTAATAAATAGTCATATGACTTTACTAGAAAAAAGGTGCTAGATAATGAAAAATAAAAACATTTTAAGTTGTAAAATAAAGGTATCTAAAACTGTGATCATTGTATACAAAGAAACATCTTCAGTCAAGACAACAAAGGTTAAATGTTATTGCAGAATCAGTCAATCAACAAATGATTAGCATAATAATCTGAATAAAATCTTAATGTTGTCAAGGTTATTGAGAAACGACGAACAACCAACTTTGTATTATTGCGACTCAATGTACATTTGGACAGCTGCTGAATAATTACAGTGTAGTCAATAGTTCTAATTGTATTGGAAAGCTGTTAACCCAGGGTTTATTCAAATAAGGTGGTTTCTCGTGTAATCCTCAATGTTTTCCGGTCATTTGATTTTTTACTTCATCAAGTCATTTATTTATAGTTTTAAAAGTCAATGCAAATGTTAATTCAGTTTCTTTATTTATAGACACTTATATTCGAATACATATATTCGAATATTCGAGTATGCGTGCTGTATAAGATTTTTGAAATCATCATCAGTATTTGTTACCTTAATTTTACGTTAGCTTTCTTTTGCTAAACAATCCTTTTTATCAGTTTTGTTATGTGCAACTTCGTACATTGTACTTTTGAGATTAAATACAGTACATTGTATTGATCTACTTTTGAAACAATTCATTTGTACCTATGTAAGTGCCTGTATAACTTTGACGCATTCATACGTTTGTTTAGCATGAGGGGATATGATACAGGATTTCTTTAGTCGTCGATCCGTGTCTAGCAATGGACAATGCGCATGGTATTATACTCGTAATTGTAAGCTTTGAGGTTAATTTATTATATACACAAGAAGGATATTAGCACTAAAGTGGTATGTTCCTCATAGTTCACATAGAAATTGTCTCAAGGTTACCATACTTTAGAGCTGACGAGCCTATATCCTCTGAAGAATACCAGATGTACATACCCTTTATGCCTCGTCCAGGAGTCCTTGCATAACGCATAAGTAGTCAACGGACGTGGCGAGAGAGTGAATCACTAGAATACTGCGTGTTAGTACTTCCCGGACTTTCCATACGTCATTCAGGGGGCACGGTTTCAAAGTCAAGGAAACCACACGTCTCATTATGCTCTTCGGGAGGAAAAGCCGCGGATGATCTAGATACCAGCTGAAAATGCATAATGAATGCGTCATGTACCGCACTGGATTTCGTGCTGCTGGTTTAAGATCTAATTGTTGTATTTGTGTGTAAAAGTCGCCCGGTAGAGATCGCTAACTAACGATAAGGCCGCCTTTTTTGTACCTTATTTGTATAATTTTATGTAAATGCTGATTTTGTGTGCATCATAAAGAGTTATTATATTGTAATTATGATTTACTCGTATGTACTCTAACAGTAGGTAACTGTTAGAGTCTCTAAAATGTGTTAATTTAGATATGAAACATACATATTTATAATATTACCTGCGGTAAAGACCTTCACATGTGAAATATGTGACGATGAGTATGAAAATGGGGTAAATGAGGGGTATGATCACTAATAGGCAAAGAAGCAGGGTGCCGAGGAGCTTCAAGAAGGTGGGAAATGGCGCACCATAGTGCCATAGTGAGCGGATGTCTCTGGCAAACTCCCTGACGAGGATTAGGACCTTACCCAGCATGCTTGCCGAACGTAGCTGCTGAAAAACATCGGTACTAATCATTGATTGTCTATCATCTACATAATCATTTTTTTAAACCTCGTGGATTGTACATACTTTTATATTAGGTATATAACAGGTACTCACGAGCCGTAATATCGGCATACAAAAAAGCTTAATCGTGAGTACCCGTTATTTAATATTAGAATTTATCAATCACAATCAAAACACCAAATCATCAAATTAATATTTTGTTCAGAATATCAAAAACTCGGTACTAATTATTGTGATTTAAAATACTAAAGCAAGACGTGTTTAAAATAAAGCAGATAAATGTATAGAATGGTGTATAGATCTTCAAAAAGTTAAAATGATAAAAATATAGACTATCAAAGAAACGAATTTATATTTTAAATGGAATATGCGCATATTAAACGGATATCTTACGCATATATTGTAGAGATATCTTAGTTCTTACATTCGATAAATTCACTTAATTTAAAACTGTATCAGAGCATGAATTACATGATTTAAACACAGCAAAATATCTTTTTAATCTGGACCACAAGAGTAGGTTACATTGTTATATTGTTTAAAAAGTTACCAAAAACCTAGGAGAGATAACTTTATAATAGATATAAAATAATGACAGCTTGTTGTGGTTTTAAAATTTATAAAATTGTGATATACATATAAATGTTCTTACCTTGAGCATAAACACTTTATTAGATCGTTGGTAAGGTTTCATTTCATTTCATTTCATCATTTCATTTCATCATGTTTAGGTGTACAGTTCATAAATATGTTTAATTTAACCATGAAACATTCTTGTCTGGGTTTACTCATTATATTTCATATTTTTCTAGTTTTGTTATTTTTTGCGTTTTTTTCATATTTTCGGATTACTACATTGTATTTTGACACGTTTCTGTTATGACCGTATAGTTTACGACTGTCAAAGGTGACGCAAAGATTTTCCGTAGATATTATAATATATACATAGAAAAGGCACCAGATTATAATGCAAGTCACATTTCAATCTCTATTCTTATTTTCAACTTGTTGAATAAATATCAATAAAATAAAATTATCGAAAAAAGTTTCTAGTCTTCAAAATAAATTGTACATACTCACACATAGATAAAAAAACAAAAATAGAGATATAGTTAATAAAAAAGCAAAGTATCAATGACCACTTTATAAAACTTTATAGTTTTTTAAAATAAACCGGGTGTTATGTTTGCTTATACTTGAACATTATTGCTTCACAGTCAAAATGAAAATGAGAGTAATGTTATTCATTACTGTTACCGGAAAACCTGTATTCTTGTTATAGTACATATTAGGCGTTGCCTAAAATAAGCCTATTGCCGGTTTGTGCGTGTGTTTCTTAACACTCTATTAAGCATTTCCTATGATATATATAATATGCTACTCTTTAATTGCGGCAATAGTGTAGGGCCAACTGCCTGAGTGACCGCGACCCTTGAAGGGATACCAAATTGAAAATTTAAAAATATTTCTTGTCGTAGTTAAAACAAATTTTCGTATACTTTACATTGGTTATGGCAAATTTTCAGTATACTATGTAGTCAGTTGCAATTACTAAAGGGACATATTTTCTACATATTTGTACAAATACTATCAAATATTTAGATTAAATCGGAAAGTTAAGAATATTCTGCATCGTTTCAAAATATTATATCAATAGAACATTGTTAATATAATCTTATAAAGATGATTCCATTTGTGTTGTGTTTGGTTGTATTTATTCTGGTTCTGGTCTGTCTAGACAAGCTAATGTACCATAAAGAATTTGAAAAGATTCCCGGACCCCCAGGAATATTTTTATTAGGCAATGCTTTG
>DWGW01000178.1:0-17863 GCA_018247775.1 Udranomia orcinus
GTATTGCGTTCGGTTGTCGGTAGCCGGGTGCGCGTGGGCATGCGCGTTGTTGGTGGCCACTGCTCCTGAAGCGTACGCTGATGTAGACACGTCTACTGGACTAGGCGATAATTCTCTGACGAATTCAGGTTAGTTACTAGTCTTATGTCATCTACTCATCATTTAGTTGAGATAAACATATTATTTGGCTAATATCACGTATATTATATTTATTAGGCAAAGGTGGTGTGTTTTATAACCCTGACCATACAACGTATTCTATACAACGTTAACAGGATATAGGATATAATCTCTACGATATTACGTAATAATTCTTTACTCTTTTTATCATAGTTTGCAAATTATCTTCTACCAAGTTGCAGTATTATTTATTTTAAATGACGATGACGTTTTAGTTTGATAACCCAGGCGTATAAACTCTCATCAGTACAATAACAAGCAATAACTGCGAGCAGATAACTCATGAGTTGTCTCACAACAACAACAATATGAGCAACACACTCTGGGTTTATGAAATAATTTAATATAAGGAGTTAATTTTGAACCTGTTAATATTGAATCCAGTTTGAAGAAGTTTCTTTGATTGATGATGAAGTAAAAAAGTTTAATGCGAATGCCTCTAATTAAAGTGTGTTTTAAGAACATCAAATAAGTTTTAAATAAATACTTAGGTATTAGGTAAATATTTATATATCTAACGCAATAGATTCTATTATATTTTAGAAAATCGGCAAAACTTTTAAAAAAACCGAAATTTAACCATTTACAGCTAAACAAAATTAAAATAGTTTTAGACGTTTGTGATCATCAATTGAGGTATGTTATTTAATTCGCTAGCTTATACAATATAATAGGATATTTTATTTCTTTATTGCTGAGCTTGAATCTTTCAGCATTACTTGCAAAGCAAGAAATTTTAAATTAAATAAATAATAATACGGAGTTATTTAAATATTTCGAATATCCAATATATTTTAAATAATTTATTTGAAGTAGTCATACATAGATCGTATATACAGTGATCTTATAAAACAGCGGCTAATGTAAGTAACATTGTAGTTAATAATAAATCTTATAATAAATATCTTATGATAAAATATTTTGAAATATGATTTTCACTATTCAATTATTATCGGGTTAATAATGAGTAGTTTTTATCTTTATTTTGGTCATAACGTTTAATGCCTATTGTTTTTTTATTTTATGTGATATTTTTTGTATCTGGTCTAGTTCAAATTTCTAGTATGCCCAAATATAGCAGGCGACTTACTTGAAATAGAAAAAACAAATAAGCTCTATGAACACTGATGTTTTAAGAGCTGTAGATATAGCGATAGTCTATGCACGAACCATAAATAGTTCTACTACTTTTTCTGTTAATTTCTTCAGAATGAAATATTTCATATACCTCTGGTTTATATATTACTTCTACTACTGCAAAAACAAACACCAAATGAACATGTTCAACTAATTTGAACGCTACTGTTCATAGTGTCTATGATATACTCGTAATTATAGCGCTTCTTATGTTATTACCTAAGAACAATATTGTAGTTGGTTTGTTGTAGCCTTATTTACTGATTGATCGTCTTCATCGATTTTTTGTTGTCGATTAAGAAGAATTAGTTTTATTTTTTCATTTAAGATCAGGCAGGTCCTGTTTGAGGTTATAAAGTATGAAGAGCTAGAGTTACTATTTAAAGGACCTGCACTGATGGTGGTTGATGGTGGTTTGATACTCGTATACATATATATTGTTTGAATTGCTTATTATGGTAGATGTTATTTTAGTAATGAAACAAATGTAATCATTAGTTCCTGTTTCATATTTTTTTGTTTTAAAACTGTTTAAAATTCTGAAATTTTAAATCGTGTAGCACTACATGTTTCAGTTCGGAAAATAACTTAACGTTATCGAATATATTAAAAATACTTATGGTATAAAGAAAATTATAACTTTCTTCGATATTTTATCGAGGTTGCTGGTGGGCGGTGACGAATTAGAACAACACCTACTTAGATTGTATTCGTCATCAAAAGAATAAATCGAAAAAACTTTTTGTACATATTTCAGCAGCGCCTATTTTATTCTCATAAATGGCGAGCTTTTTCTGTAGATTCAGAAGCAGAGAAAAATAAAATTAAAATCGTTATTGGATCAACGATGGTAAACGTAGATAAAAAGTAAATTAAACGTTTATAATTTTTTTCTTGTAATACATTACATTACTTTAATATTCCATTTTGTTAAGTGATTTAACTTAGGAAGGTGGGTATCTTTACTGTATGTATTAGTATATTACACATCGTTGGTATTATTGAGCAACGTTTGACATGAACATATCATTCTTGAAATCATTCACAAAGTGGTGCATAATATGTATCGAATACTCGTAAATCGTGGAAAAATATGGTCACTTTTTGCAATATGTCTTCCTTTTGATGAGAATATGCAAGTGAAAGAATAAACCAAATAAATTTAACGAAAATATAAAGTTTCCAAATTGAACTGTATATATGCATTAAATCTGGTATTTATTACCTACATTAGGAAAATTAGATTAATATTTATTTTTATACACGCAACCATCGTAGTTAGCTAGGTTTTTTTTATGATTAACTGATCGCCATCGGTCTCTCCACAAGCGAGGGGCTGTTTACCATGGTACTTCACGGTTGGTTGATGGTGATGAATGGACGTCTATCATGTTTTTAAATGTTCAAGATATTTGATATATCAATCAACAATAATAGGGATGTTTGTAATGTAACGAATGTTTGAATCTGCCGTAGTAAGGCACGCATCTAAATTTGTTTTGCGGTCAAACTTAGGCGTACGCTCGATGTTGCCTCGGCTCTACAAAGGATCTTTCGATTCATACAGTGATATACAGCCAAAAATAAAAAATGCCTCAATATAATGTACTATTACTGTACTGTATATGTAGTACTTTGTTTTTTTTTCTTTTCCGCTCTTCATTCCGCCATTATTAATTCTCGTACTCCCAAAGGTTTGACTGGCAGAGAATGCTTGTAGCACTAAGTCCTTTGTTATAGTATTTCTGTGTATGGTACATCAAGTTTAAATAAATAAATGTAACACCGTGAATGCCAAAATGTTCCATTGTTGAATATCATATCAGATGTGCAGTAGTAGTGATGGCAGTAATTTGGATAGTCATAAATTACACGTTTAACTGAATTACGCGCTGAAAGCATTCCACTACTGGCGAATGCGAACCATCCCGTCCCCCGCAACTCACGCGTCCGCTGATATGTAGGCATTCGAGTTCACAAATGCGCTTTGAATCGATGAAATGAAATTACCGTGTCTATATGACGCGCGTTTTATAAGTTATGGCGGTGTTTTTAATCATCTTATATCGAAACTGTACGAATAGAGTTTTGTTAACAGAGGTTTATTGAGACAATTAAATACGTTAAACGTTTATATAAGACAAGGCGATATCAATTAGTCGACCCAGTGCCACGGCTTCTATCAGGTTCCCTCATTGGCCCTGTATTATGATGATACTCAGTTATCACATATAATGTCCTTGCTCTTATTGTCAAATGAAATCAAGTCATTGTTATGAGATAGTGGTGAAACAAGTTATATTAAAGTTTGCTGGGCGTACTACTAGGCTTATTCTAACCGCCCGCAACTGAACAAGATAATGTTATAAACGAAATCGCTCCTTTTATCTATAAGTATTAAGAAGTTCTTTTAAGAATAAACCTAATTAATTCCTTCTTGATAAATTCTAATAGATGTTTCAAATATTTTTTGTTATTTATAAATCTGATAATCTGATGTAGGTACATAGAAAATGGTTAATTCAGAACAGCGGTTTTTACATTTTTATAATTTTACTCGTAGTTTTTGTAGTTATAGGTGTTCTTACTTGCTTAAGCTTAGATATTGTTATCAATATAAACTGATTAGTCTTGATGTAATTATAATAGATAGATCAGTCGTAATTTGATTTGAAAATTGGAGGACCGGCGGTTTTTGGATGATCAGTCAAATGAAGAAAAAAATATTTCTTTTTCCAATTTTAGAAATTTTCGTACATATATTCTAAATATTTCTAAACAGTATTGTAATTCTCCCACTTCACCAACATACATAACGGTAATATGAGAATTATTAAGATAACTCATATTTCCTATTATACCAACTAACTCCACGGTCCTTGACTAAATGTAAAATGATTGATTGTCACACATACGTTTTACAGTCCTTCAATGATGGAAATTTTCACTAAAGTTCAATTTTTGGAAGTCTTATAATCTAGAAGGTAAAGTATATATTAGAGTTGTGTTATTTCTAATAACTTTAAAAATAACCAAACCTCCGGGCGATATGTTAACGCGGTTACAGACGTGAGCAGAAAGCAAGTTTGTGCATAAAATTATACAACTAGCGGTGTCACCTATCCAATTCCCGATTGCTACTAACGAAGCGTAACTTCATACATTATTATGTGTCGCCTTCACCAGTCACAGTACTGTACACCCATCTTAATTATTATTCTTAATACATATTTCAATAATCTTTTAAAGGTACTACTGTTTTCTAAAATTGGAGTTGCGTTGGCGCTGTTACAGTCTAACCACGGAGGACGCGCAAAAGTAACCTGCATATAGTCTTTATAGTCACACATCTTATAGAAGAATTGAATTAAACGACCTGTGTAGATTGTATTTTATCAACCAAGTTAATGCATGTCTGGTGCGGTAGATATGTGATATTGATAGCCACAAAACCAGTATGTGCACTTGCGAGCTTCGAAAGATATGCTGAACATTAAAGTCCTGATTACTCTAGTTAATAGCTGTTCGATTCTATTAGCTTATAGAAATCAGCTCCTTATTCTTCAGACTGTTTGTCGGGTGCATGATCGTAATTGTAATATACCTAATAAGAATAAGTAATGTGAACGCATATAAACATACCCACCTAACCAATATTATCATATATATTAGCCACGACGCAGCTAGTGCCAGTGTATTCAAGATTCTGGTGCAAAGTGTAGGTAAATGCATAATGCATTTGAGACCGTATAAATTATTATCCTAAAGGCAATAAGTCGGCGTATCTAAGATTCTAACATCAAAGGCGGCTTTTCATCGAAGTTGCTCCGTTTAAAACCGCCGATAACAGTATAACGTATAAATCAAAATTTCACCTCAACTCTAATATGAACCATCGTGAACAATAGAGGTGGAGGCGCTGCAGAATCGAACTTGTTGAAGTTAAATCAGGGTGCGCCTACGTTTGTAGAGTTCCTTTGTTACAGAACCAAGTAATGAAAGCGCTAGCTGATAATAATTTACGAACAGCAGAAGTGTCGCTGTTTAATGGCGAAAATAGGGGTCCGAGGAGCATTCCAGCGGGCGGGTGGACTCCGGCGTCGACTGACAACCGCGCTGACAGCAAACTAAAATAATTATCATCATTGTCCCTGGCCACGGCGAACGCTTTAATTGTTCATTTACATTTGCAACGATGATACCAGTTTCGAACTATTTCGTCCGGCATTTATTTTACTCGCCCGCTCCGTAGCCGTGTTATTGTCCAGAGTTAATGGTCTGAAAAATGGAAACGTATTGCTATACCTACGATGTCACTGTTGTACATCAGTTTTAATGTAACTTAATGCTTAAAGCTGTTTTACATTATATTTTATGTAATACATATTATGTTTACTATATCTACATGATCCAAAGGCTAGTTTTAAAAGATTATGAAAGTAAGACCAACCAAGATGTATGTGTGTTAAGAATATAGCTGATATATAAGTAATAAATAAATTGTTACATTTATCATCTAAATTAATGTACATTCACAATTTATTTTATAGCAACAAAGTTGTTAGGCTTCTTATATTAATGATATAAAGAATGAAAGATAAGTGCAAGCAAGGAACGACAAACAATGTACATGGAAATTGTTGAGCTAGTCCAGAGTAGGTATGTTGAGTAAATTTCGCGTATTGTAATGTTATCTCTCGCTCGTAGGGGCGCCGTGGTATTACAAAATGAAATTACAAGAGACGCTCGCGGAGTCCTCCCACGGCATTAATTTGTATCAAGAATTTGTAGAGATTTAGCTTGAGCCGGGACGGAGTGTTCATCGCAGCCGGCGAGCGTTAACACTTATTAAGGGGGTGCATCCCTGCGACAGATGTAGGGGAGGACCCGCCATTTGCGTAATGTCAGGAATGGTTACACTCGATTTAATAAAACTCAGACAACATTTCATTCTGAAGAATTTAAGAGTCAATTCGTTTTAAAGGCCATAGCGGCATTGCGAGAAAAAACCGTGAGCCGAAACGTGCCCGGAATACATTGCCACGGCTTGGATTTCTTATCGATGGCAATTGAGATGAGTAGGTACTTATGGCTTTTCGAGTGGCTCGGCTTCGTTTAATTTGTTGTTTCAGCCCGGAATTTTTATTAACGATTCCCCTCACTTTACATTTTTAGGGCCGAATGTCTTTAAAAGCCAAGGTGTGGAGAGACGTTATTCCATTTCCGTACAATTTCCTTTTTGCCGTACTTTTCCTAACTTGTTGGATAACCGGCCGCATACAAACAAGGCCATAGATTGACAATCACTAATCATGTGAATTCTGTGGTCATCGCACCAAATTGTTGCGGTTTACATTGCATCTATACGCGATATATCATGTGAACGCGCCAATACTGCGTGCTATATATCTTGTATATCAGTGTTACTTCATAAAACCTTTTGGACCATTATAATCGTAAAACAGGGCAGTAAAAAGGAGACGTTATGTAATATCCATTGTTTTTCACACATAATACTCAACTCTCACTAACTATAAAAAACTTAGCCAAGTAGTATGTGTACGTGTTCCATAAAGGTACTATTGCTTGAATAAATCATATCTGTCATGAATTTTAAACGTAATAAAGGCAGGCAAAAGCAACCTAAAACAAAAGATAACCAATATTCTACCATGCCTTAGTTATTGTTGCAGAATATCCATACTTCATGAATATGTATGATTCAGTAGTAGCGAGTTGACGATGCTTATAACATTTCACTTGCAAATACATCACATTACGTCCAAGCCTGTGTATTAGCTTTGTGACAGGGTTCAGGAATTAATAGCGACAGTACGCGCCGATCGGAAAACACAAGGGGACCACTCAGCAGATGCTTATCTACACACGCGCTGCCGATTCCCGTCTGTAGTGTAGTATGATTGCACAGAATTATTACATTTCCCTGACTGGCAAGTACTTCATTCGTGCAAAACAATGCGAGTACCTTTTAACTAATTAGCTCTGCGCAAATAAGGGATACTATGTTTGAATCGGCACAATTAGAACTATTTGAATTCACTTTTCAACGTTACATAAATGAAACAATCAAGAGTTCTCTGCTCTAAAGCTTGAGAGCTCTAAACTTATTGGACACAAGATAAATTAATTTATTCCAAAAAAGAATGGGGGATTCGTTATGGCATAAGCATTGCGACATGTGGCGTAAATATTACATACTAAACGTAATTAATGATCGATTGCAAGTTGTCAACCATACAGAATGGCCCACGGGACCCTCCGCAAATCTTTACCGACGCAAAATAGGAGTCCCTCGGGAACACCGCGCCTTTTAATTTGCGAGCATTAGGGGCGCATAGCTACCGTTCCTATAAAATAAATTTTTAAATGACGACTTTGAAACCGAATCAATATTTAATTTCGCATTTACAAAGGAGCTGATCTTGATGATTGTAAATTGTCTTAAATATTTAGTGAAGTAAATTTGTTATATGTACGTGAAGTACTTTACCTTTACAGACATTCTACATAAGGCAAGTTTGCTATATTGAATAATTTATACAGTTTGCAATCATTAAAAATCATACTTTATAAATGCCCCTTTATAAATGCGAAATTAAAGAGTGTCGATAAAAGAGCTACATAGATACATAAGTTGTTTTGTCACATTTTTCGGATACAGAGCAAACCACTGCTCATAATAAATTTGAAAGACGTAATATCTGTAGATGCAACATATTTTAATAAAACGACCTTATCGCTACATATATTCATATAACAATTTCCTTGTAATCTCCTGTAGTTTCCGATTTTAAATGCGAGAGATAAAATTATGCATTTAAAATGTACTAACAGTACTAAGTTAATAGTATTGTAAACGTCAATAGTAGTTACTCGATAGGGTCACGAGATAGGGAGATCTAAGCGAATCAGACAATAGGAGTACAAACCATACAGTACAACCATACAGAGACTTTATCTAAAAAATTCAGACAATGACATTGTTTTCGTTGTATTTGATTGTTGATGAGCGCAATAAGCCCATGTATGAATTCCCTAGTGCTTTCATTAGTTTGCAACGGACCCACACATTGAGTAGCCAAATACCGGTTTCATGTCGATTGCGTATGTATGTACGTATGTACATATGCATGTATGTATTTATCAATTAAAATTATTCATGTAACTTTGAACTTAATATTATAACACTTACATATTAATTTGAATTGATGAATATACTGTGTGTGTTATACTCGTAATGTGAATTTGTAAAACAAAATTAATTCTAGGGGTTATATCGTTAAAATTCAAACTATATAGCATCGTTACGTCTGTCTGTCCGTCTCTATATCCATATATCTCAGCTATTACTACTACAAATAGTTCGACGATTTACCTAATGTTCTTTATAAATACGATTTAACTTTGGATTTAAAGTTGGAGATGTCAGTATTTTTCTTAAACATTATATTAAAAATTATTTGGATTCGATTTTGTGACAATGGAAGCCCTATCGAATTATTAATCTCATCTATGGCCGACTTTTGCGAGAATGGCGAGCGCGCCCCAAGCGTGCCTTCTAGGGCTGCATACACTGTCACCCTCGCGTTCATTAGAATAACCATTCGAAGCCACTGCACAACACTTTGATTCTGTACAACACATATACAATATTTTAACCACAAAACAAAAGATAAACAACAAAATTATATAGAAAATAAGTGACCTTTAAATTTTAAGATTTACTACACATATAAAATCATTGTTTAGACGTATTTACAAAATATAGAATAATTAATAGAAATAATAAATATTGATTAACATTTAATTATCTATTTTATCGTGGCATGTGCTTAGATCTTATATTGCAATTTTTTTTTTAAATTAGCTTTTGGAGGATAAGGGTCTTAAATATTAAAAATTGTCATTAATATAAATTCCTTTGAGGTACTCTCTACCTTACCCTATGGGAAGGAGAAGCAAAAAATTTACGCGCGCCCCTATTGAATGGGGTGTCGGCAGATAAATGTTATTGTTCCTACACGCTGTTCATTCTTCAGATGCTTCATTTGAATCTTAAGGGTATAAAAGGAGGTATTTTCTGCTCAAATATGCGTATTGTGGTTGAATTAGTCATTGTTACTAACTACCAACTTCGTACATTATGGCGTCAAGCGATCAAATGATCAAAGTAATAAGTGATCAATAAGCATCAGATATACGTACCCAGTGCACCCTATACCCTATCTATTTAAGAGTCAGTAAAAAGTAGACATAAATCAGTAAGCATACGAAATGGTATGTTCCAAGTGGGTTTGATTTCAATATTAAAACTTATTTTACCATGTATTCCATCTCAATATTCCGGAAGACGTCTGAGGAAGGTATATTTAATTTCAATCCAACATTACAAGCTTCTACCGTTATATTAAAATGAAATATGTGCATTCTAAATGTCCTTGGCTGGTAGGATGAAGTCGTAGGTAATAATATTATATTTGCCTCTACGCTACTCATATAACTTTATACAATATTATTCAAGACCCCGACCAGATGAGCATTCGTTACGGGTTTGCGAGATATAATCTGAACATTACATATTCCTTCCCTCTGCCACACACACTACTGTGATTAACAGTCCGTCAAGGCGCGGACACATCAAATTGTATTTTTTCTGCCAAAATATCGATACCGTTATTGGTAAAACCGCACAAGTTCCCTCCGTATAATATGAGAAGGCGAGCCGGCGTAATGTTTATTTGATACATGTAATCGCAACATGATGTATGGGAGCGATCGGCCATCGTCGCCGCTCTCTCCACGCGCCACCACGGCTGGCTTTATGATGATTATTCGTTCAAATGATGATTTATTACGGGATTAGGCAGGCACATGGTTCGTTTCATGGGGAGATTGCGTTTATTTGTATTATAATACCTTACTTAGATTGAATCAATAAGATATCTGCTTTGTTGAATATAAATCTCTGAAAAGGAGAAGCAATAAAAGCTTTAATAATTATTATTTGCTGATGTAAGCTGGTTGATAAAATGTTAGATTTAAGCCCCTATTTGAGGATTTAAGAGATGCAAGATGTGTATTGTTAATGCAAAAAATATTTCTAGATCTCAATAAAATAAGCATATTCAACAGACGGTTAATAAAGAAATAAGATGCTCATATGGAGTATACGTAATACATAAGCGTAATAATACATTACAAATATTGTACGCTTATGTTTGTCGTCTGTACAACAAAGAGTACAACAAGCATTCCTGCTTCACAGTTGTACGGCTAACATAAAAGAGAGAATGTGAGTATTATTCATGAAATTAAAAAGAGCGAATATTTCACGAACATAATTTCTTTTTACCGACAATACCTTTCTACTAAGATTTAAGAATTTAATATTGGCAGCAGCTTGCTTAAATGGACGGTTGCTTTTTTCTTTACCATAAATTAAGTCGGAGATAATCAAATTATAATTTAACAAAAATGTCAGACGACAGAATTTCCTCTTTATCTTGGGGATTGTATTTAATAATTATTATTGTAAAGGCCATCTTCAATCTGTATACAAGACAAAGCTAATCAAATTAGAATTCTAAATTAATCATTCCTGCAGGCGACTTTATGATATGACAAGAAGAAACTCACTTGTATTTTTAAATGAAAGTACTTTCAGAGGGCTTAGAAAAATATAAAGGATTTTCATTCTTTTTTGCACACATTTGCGTGTAAAATATAATTCTTAGAAGTTAAAAATTTGTGATGTTTAATTTTCAAATTAAACTTAACAATCTGGTTTTAATATTATCTTAGATTTTGGCCAAAAACAAAGCAAACCTTTTTTTACAATTCGGTGTCGTAAAAGTTTAGATTAATTATTTATTAATTTGTTTATAGTTATGCATTTGAATTGCAATTTTAATTTTTTACAGCGAATACTCTTCTACAACAGGGAAAGAGATTAAAAGAAAATTAAATCAAGTTCGTTCCTTGATATCTCGATGTTGTTTAAATATTTTTGGAATTCGCTTTAAAGCATTTCTTGTAAAAGATCTTCCCGTTGCGTTGGATTTCGCAGATGCAAAAAAACAAAAAGATCATAAGAAACCACTCGCCGCAATTATTCTCGGTCGAAGGCTAGTTTTGCCTCGATTTAATGTGAAACTTTGGTAACAATTGCGTCTACAGAAAGCTTTTTGTATAATTGTACTGACGATAAAATATGTTTGTGGTCGTTTAAACTTCGGTCAAGTGAATCTCAATTAAATTCGAGTGCGTATATTTGAGGTGTGCTCGTTTTAATTTAAGTACTTACCTAAATGGAAATTATGAAATTCACACACATTAAACTACAGTTTTAATTGAAACGGTTGACAAAAGTATGTTATTATTTATTTGAATGTAACCATGTGATTTAATAATATTATTGTTATTATATGTACGTTTACACAGTTTTTGGTAAGTTTGTTTGTTTTATACCATCCCTCAGATCAGTATATTTAACAGTAAAAGTAACATCACATCAGGACCTTGCAGGATATTGCAAGGAAACACTGGGCTTTATGCTTTTTAAAAGGATGTTTTTCTATGCGAAATTTATTTATTAAAATGCGAAATCATTACCGAGCTACCGAGCAGATTCTCGCTGCCTCAAGAAGACGATCATCTTAATCTTTAGTAGCAGGAGAAGGCGTGGGAATTTTATTTACGACTTTATACGGCTTGGACTGAGCATAAAGTGGATTCTAGACTTTCGTTTATGATTTACCTTAAAAATATTACACTTATTTCTTGTGCTGAGAGTTTAACCTTAGTTCTTTATCAACTCATCCGACACTGTTCTTAAGAGTTCTAAGGTAATATCAAAGCATAACGTTGTTGTCGTTACATCAACTATGTTGTCTTAACTCTCAAGATCAATGTCTGTTCTAACTTATAATTAAATTTGAAACACAGCAGGCTGTCTTATTAACGTAACGATGTAATTATACGTCGCGTCAGTAAAACTTTGAATACGATCGCATGTATAGTACCTAAGTATTTTAAAAATGCACGATAGCACATATGTATATTTTTTAATTTCACAAAACGAAATTTACTTCTAAGACTCAGACTGCAGCGGTTTACCATAACACGTCCTCCATCCGTTCAAAAGAAAGGCAAGTAGAAAGTTTTGCGTCGAAGACATGAAATCATAGAGCGATTTCTTTTACGACTTTGGTTTCAACTTCATAGCGATGAATTATGCAGAGAGGAGAGAGATTTCCTGCGATAAAAGTCGTAACGGCCAAGAGTGCTTTAAAGGGAGCTTCTACTTTACTGTGCTGCAGAAAAAGCTACACGGATATAGGTACTTACTATACACAAGTGACTGTATTTACGTGCGAGCGCTAGAAATAAATTTACATACAAAGTATTTTCACTATATTTATGGTCGAGATGCAATAATGTTACAAATAAATATTCAAAAAGGACAAGTTCAACGTACTTTTAATCTGTCGTCTTGCAACAGATGAGTGCTGGAGGCGAATCGAAAATTGAAGTTTTAAAGGCTCACCCCATTCATTTGTAAATCCTTGCCCTCCAGGGATTTGCCAATCTTGATAATGGCTTAGATGGCCGATATGCACCATTTTGCAGTCTTTATAAATATTCGTGGGACATTTTTACTACTTTGAAAAAGATAAAAACTGTGTGACTGGTGTAGATGTCACTTTTTGTTATTCTAAAAAGTAAAAAAAATGTGTTGTATGGATTTTTTATTCATTTTTACAGCATCAATCATTCAGTTGTATTTCCACCTTGAAGAGTCATTGTCATCTTTGCTTAAAAATTATGTACATCTTACTTGTTCATTCACCATTTAAAAAAACACCATTCGATATAAGTAGTAAAAAAAGACATCATTAATTTATCAATCATTACATTATTTTTCATTTATAAATTTATTCACTTACTTAGCTCGAAGTTAATAACAAAGTTCTGAAAAGCCTAACATAGCTGATCTGATATTGATCACTAACTCACTATGTAATAATTAATATATACTTATAAGAATTAATAAAGCATTTTAATATAAAAGCAACGAAAAACTTGCTTTTCTAACATTATGAATGAGAATATGTATTTTTGTGGGTATTACGCAGATACTACTGTATTAGCATGAATGAAATTTTAATCACAATTCAAACACACAAATATTTATATACAGTACTTATTGCCATTCGTATCAGGGAAAGCCATAATCCATTCTTTAGTAACACTTAAAAAGTGGCCTTGTAAGAGTCGTACGTGTTCTTTGTCTAAAGTTTTGTGTTCACCTCTAAGGAAGTTCCCTCGCAACTAATATTAGTCAATTAGGTATTCAGGACGCGCGCCGCACACCCCACGCTGCGTCGGCCGTCTGCGGCCTGCGCGCTTCAGCTTCCAATGTGTCTGTCCTGTAGAGAAAAGAGTAGTTCCGTCAATGATATTGGCTTCGTAATAGCTTTAAAGTTTCTCTTCGATGTAATTTTGGGTTGCTTGTGGTGATTTCTACGGTTAATTGTTTATTTTTTGTCACATATTATTAGTCATTAAGTTATTTAAAGATTCGTTGCTTTTCTTTTCATTTCTTGTGGATGTTATTCTAAACTATCCATTGTTAGCAGATTTATGTCTGTGTGTTTGTGTATCTGTAAGTAACAACATACTAATATATTGGACAGCTAAACCGTGAAGGTATAAACACATATAGACATTTAAAGAGGCGTAGCGATGTAGGATGAATAAATAACTGATCAATATTAAACTGCGAAAAATAAGTTAATCGTATATAAAATACACTACCATTTCTACTTTCACTACTTACTTTATAGTAGTATAAGCAGTACTCATTGATATAATCTCAATACTGGATGTAGAGCAGAGGAGACAGATTATAAAGAGAAGGAGCCAGGCCATGGTCGGCAAACGTAGCGTGGTTGTACAGCACGCGTTCTGAATATCTAATTGACTAATATTAGTTGCTGTGGGAAAGTTGCTTGGAGGTGAGCAAGTTTTGAGACAAGAGTGCTTACGGTTTTTCAGTGGTTTCAGGAATTTAAACCTCTTGTATATGAAATAGCGATACAAACTTTGTAAAGTTATAATATTTCGAAAGTTAAGCAACTACTGAAATTTGCACTCTCAATAGGAATATTAAGTTAAATAAAAACCATAATATTGTAAACGTATAATATATTCTACTAAAACAATAAATTTCGCAATAAATTAGAATAACATATTTAGGTTTAAAGAACTTTATAGTCTTAAGAAATTACAAAATTTCACTTATAAGACTACTATTGCTAACTTATAAATATATTACAGTGAGCGTGCTGTACAAGATACTCAATTTAGTAACAACATGCAAAGGTTAGTAGGTATTATACAGATGAAATCACATTTCGAGACAAGATACGTTATATTGAAACTAAAATATAACATACGAGACACAAAAGTTACGTTTAGTTCAACTATTGCATAATTGTTACTTGAAGTAAGCGGTCGAGTCTCAATATGAGAGCACTTTAAGTGCACAGCGGGGACTCCAGTTGAAGAAGCATGAGTTTGAAATGAAATAAATTCCATTAGCGTAATTGGTAGCGGAAGCGAGTGACCGGCCCGCGGCGCTCCGTGACTCCGCTCGGCCGACGCGACGTATGCTAGGGTTGCCTGTGCTTACGTCGACTAACTAGTGACTATATTTTGACTAAACAAGCGAGTGTGCTAGGGTTGCCTGTGCATACGTTGACTAACTATTGATTATATTGTGACTAGACAAGTGAGTGTGCTAGGGTATTCTGTACTTACGTCGACTAATTAGTGACTATATTGTGACTAAACAAGTGAGTGTACTAGGGATGCTTGGGCATATGTCGACTAACCATTGATTATACTATGACTAAATAAGTGAGTGAGATAGAGTTGGCTATACTTACGTCGACTAACTAGTACTATATTGTGATTAAACAAGTGAGTATCACAGCGTTACCTGAATTTACTATACTAATCATACGGGTCGCGCTTTACTGTCTAGTTTCAGGTATGACAACGGTGCGGGAGAGGTGACATTTGACGTATGAGAAATGTCTCGTTACACAAATAATAAATGAAGGAAAATATTTCTTAATATGATGTTCTAAATTGAATTGGTATAATTTTGTAAAACAACATTCCATACGCATACCACAAATGTGAAAATTGATAGCCAAGTTTAATGTGTCTAAGCTCAATATGGTAAGCTGCTCCACGAGTAGACAATTCTGCAATTTATTTATTTATAAGATCATTTAACATTATTTAGTTTAATAAAGCAAATAACTTAAAACCTACAGAAGTTCAAAGTTATCTTCATGATTATTTGTAAATAGGCTTATTACAAATCCCAAAGATTGTCATTTGCATCCTGCATGTCCTTAATCATATTGTGTGTATATGCACACACAATATAAATCAACGCATTTCTGATTAACGAATAATATTCTTTATAAATGTTATTAGATGCTTAATTGTAGTGACAACTTAAAGTCCTCACTGTACACATCTATTTATATTTCTATACCAAAACTTCTACCTTTAAATTACGTAAATGTACCATTGGTACGAAAAGGTGACGCATTCCTCGAACACAGCTTCAGCTGACTTTGTTATGCTAATCTTCATAATTCTTTAGGCGGAGGAAGTTTAGGCGAGTTGCTTTTTTGAAAATAAGTTGTAACTCTGTTGTAATTTGTTACGCCGTGCTGTGAATAGTAGCTTAAATAAATCAAAACATAAATTCAAGAATGATAAGTAGAAAAGACGCAATGTGATATTTAAAACTAAACATATTACTTGTACTACAAGCGAAACGTTGAGAGTCTAGTACATACATATTACAGGTATATATAATCTTACACATAAACTCACAAATACATCACATTGTTATACTTATACGCCACACATCCTAAGAAATGTATCAAAATTATCGCAACAATTGTTCAATAAATATTAAGCGCGTAACTTTAAGCGTGTAAGGATCATAATTGAATTATAAATCACCAGTGTAAAAGCGTTGTTCCTTAAACTCAACTGACAGGTTTGTGAATCTCTGACTTGTTCAAATTAACGAAGAAAACTTCACGATCAAGTCCGTCTACCTGAAAACACAAAGTAAACTCCGTGCCTCCGTAACTTATCCATTAACTTAAGTAGAATCTGTAGACAGCACAGAAGAGAATAGTGCCTCCACTTCGACGTCGTGTTAGCTAGTTTGAACGTTAAGCGAAATTTATGATGTTAGATTGATACTCACGGCTTTTCGATTCAGAGTCATCGGATTGAAAACAACATATATTTTTATTTTATTCTTTGCAATTTATCATGTAGCTCGTATGAAAAGAATGTGGTGCCGCGACAGCACCGCGGCAAATAACGACGAGTCACCCTTCTACATTATGCGACAAATAAACGGCTCGATCACGCGGAACATGTTTCCAACTGTTCATGCTCGGAGATGCCTGTACTTCCATTTGTGTGAGATATATGCTTCGTAAGGCCAATTTTTTAAGTTATTTATTTAAGCTTTAATCAACCGTTCAGGTTAAAATTATAAAGTGCAATTAGATCACAGTTAACGACACTCACACTGAGTGTGATAATTAATGCCTTGTGGTAAAGAAATGCGTTAACGAAAGGATCTTTAGAAAACCAACAACACTTCTGATGTAAAACCATAAGGAATTAAATTTTTATATCAATGTTATTTAATTGACTGGTTATTAATTAAATCAACTCGTCTTCCTAGTAAGATGTATTTCCACATCAAGTTGTAAATATTCGGTCGTAACAACCAACTCAAAGTCACTGCACAAGTTCCACGAAATCTTCATTAATTTAAGAAACTTCCAACAATTTTCTTTTGACTCGAGACCCGAAAATGAAAAATTATTTCTTGAATTTTTACTTCACTTAAAATCTGCACAACGTTGTAGTCGACGACCGCTTTATTATTTATGACAAGGAACACGAAACTCATCTCGAGTTATAAACTTCTTGGAATTTCTCCTGAAGTAATACAGAGCTATTATTATGATGTCCCCACAAAAAATATTCGTTGCGTACTAGGGTCGAGCGCGGGGGTTGCGTGGTCGGGGCGAGCCGGGCGGCCGAGCATAGTCGGGCCCGAGACGTCGGGAGGGACACACGTCTCCGGCCCGCTTGTGTCGACGTCATCGTCGTTTTCCTGAACGCTTTCAAAATTACATCCGCTGAAAGACTTCGCTGCCGACAAGTTTTCGAGGAACTCTGCATGCAGCGCGAAAACTTTCGGCTTGAATACATGAATTTAGACGTCATTGAACAGTATCTGTAGGTGTTAGAATACAAATGTTTTCTGCCTTTTATCTAGATTTTACCTACTCAAAGCTTACTGATGAATTTTAAATAAAATATTACACTTTTATTTGTTGAAGTCACAATATGAATTGATACAATAAAAAAAATATAATAAGTAATAGTATTAAAATTGAAAATG
>DWGW01000179.1:0-17839 GCA_018247775.1 Udranomia orcinus
TTCCGATTCGCGAGTCGCTGATTGTAATGACTCGAACTGTTCAGTAATACAATGCGTTACGTCCGTGTTCATGTGGAATTCAGATTGATATTTTTGTTCTCGAAGTATGTAAACGATTCGAAAGCCGGCGAGGTCGGAACTCGATAGAAACGTGTTCTAATAACGCTGACGCTACGGTACACGCATTTTTATAATAACGCACACCACAGATGCACTATTAATCTCGCGCGATGTGTAGTTATTAAATCTTGGTGGAGCAGACGATGTCGTCCGACATATTATTAATGGAAGTGTATCACGGGAGCCATTAGATACGTAATTAACATCGATCGTGGTCGTTAGAAAAAAGCTACTCGAAGTGCTGCGAGGAGGCGATTCCCGTCACTCGTGACGTCGAATAAAAACGTCATTAAAGATTGATCGCCCGAAGGAAGTATCATTAATATTATTCAATTAATAAAATGTAATTTCGCGAGGCAAAACTCTCACCCCAAGGAGGAAAAAGCAATTAGTGGCTAGATTGCAATCCGTCAAAACAACTGCGTAAAAAAACTGCGAGTGCTCATTAAAAAAAAGGAATTCGCGAGGGGTGAATATATAAGAACTTTTTTGCATAAGACGGAGGCGCCCTCGGTTTAAGGTTTTTTTGTAGGGCATAAACTATGTGGGTGCACCGTAAGCGGTTTTCGTCACACTAGCCGAGTGTAGGGATTGACGGAGTTTTTTTTTAATTGTGCTCGTAATGAGTGTTGTTATGGTTTTATGGCGCGGTAATGAGCGGAGTCGCGGCGACATTTGCATGTGATCGCGGGGTGCTTTTTTTCGTCGTCACTTTTGTTGATGAAGTTTTTTCAACAGTTTTTTCCAGACTGTTTATGGCGCGCGATATGGCTTTATTTAGTGTTTGCGGTTAAACATTTCAGAAGCTCGTTGTTTATAGCTAAGGGGTGGTTTATTGTTCTTTTTTAAGTGTTTGCACCACTGTGACATTAATATTTGAATGCGATTTTGTAATTTATACGGGCCGCTTAGATAAGTGTGAATGTTTGGCGATGTTGGCCCGTAACGCGATTGGAATTAGACGTTATGACCGGCTATGCCTATCAATCAAACGGTTAAGCTGTACGAAGGGATAATAAACGAGGATCGTCTGACGTGCCGACGGGCCCGATTTGGTATTAGCAATCATTAAATTGGAAATAACGCTACATCGCCGATACACCGCTTTTCTTTTATAAATAACTCTCACGTGATCGCGGTGCCGCGTCGTGTCACGAACCTTACAGAAACGATGGAAATATTCAAATGGCGATATAAAAAAGACAAGTTAGGTAGCATTTAAAAAGCTTGTTTGTTCAGCGACGAATCGTTTCTAGACATGACACACGTTGGAGCACGGCGCATCAGCCGGTGTACGCGCTCTTCAATATTCGTACTTAGTTTCCCAACAATAAGGTTCAAATTAGTCCGTTGGAATTGTAAACGAAACGTACTGAAGCGCCGTCACTACATTCGATTCGGAATTGATCTAAAATATAAAAGGGCGTTTAGAAAAATGCAAGACCACAAGCACTGGAAAGTTAATAACACTGTAATACATTTTTTATCTCCACACACATAGAACTGTTATTGAAGTTTCTGTTTGTGACGATAAAAATTCTTTTCGGTAAGCGAATAGCGCTAGCAAAATTGGTATAATTTAAAATTATTTTCTTTCTGATTATACTTGGGTTTGTTGTATGAAATCCTGTACGGATTTAATGGATTTTTAATTTAATTAAAAAAACGTAATTTATGACGACGATAGGGAATAAACCAAAGTCCTTCTTCCTTTCAATAGTTTCAATACTTTATCCAATTTACTGCAATAATTTGGTTAGTAAAATTAGTATAAAATATGACTTTTGTAGATTTTGTAGTTTGACTGTTCATGTTCAGACCAGTTTTAAAAACATTAAACCCAAACCACAGATTGTCTATACAGATGAAACCATACGATAAACCTTTACTAAAAGTATTTGCATGTAAAAATACGACAGGAATCTTGTAGAAGTTCTTGTAGAGAAATACTTTGGAGCCATTTAGCTCGTCTTTGCAAGAAATTAAGTCGTCTATCGCGAGCGCGAACTGAGGTAATTTGCTTTGTTTTATAACGATACGGCTTGCGAATGTTTTAACATTAATCATCCGTGCTTGTATTAACACAATAATATCGTTATCACTAGACATTGTGAAGAATAATAGGATTTTTGTTGTGGATATCATTTAGGTAGTCATTTTAACGTTTAAGTTTAAATCAATTTAAAATTGTTGTGTTTTTTATTATAATTTATTATTTGGTATAATAATAGTTAAAGTAGTGTGTCTTCAAGCGAAAAAATCTGTTACGAAATTTAATTAAACAGCTTCAACAATCATTAAGGCATTCAATCTGATCCCTACGTAGAGTTTACTGTTCGAAGTCGTTTAAATTAATCTATCTATTACCTTTGTTAAAAATACTACTTCCCAGTAGGTAGGTTCATATTAAAAAGTAATAAAAATATTCATTCGCGTCTAACTGAAATATCGCCATTAACGACGAACGTTTCATATTACTTTAGCGTAGCGCAAAAACATAAATTTCATTATCAAATAAATTACCAACACCATACATTACGATTGAAAACGATATGAATATTCATATAAATCAACATTACCCAACTACTAACAATAGCGCATTTATCGGTTCGCAATTTATTTGCTTGTTTAATGAAATTTGTAACGCGTGCACATTTTTGTTGCTATTTCAATTCCAACTGAGCTTTATTACTATGTGACGCTAAAGTTAGAACGAGACGGATGGAGGTTTCAACACGTTTTATATCGTCAACTTTTTATAGGATTCATTGATAGAATTTTTAATGGTTTAAAAAAATAACGACAAAAGCGAGCGTGTTGTCAATGCGTGTCGATAATATTTATTGTGCGCCGTAAATCATAGTCTAAATTAAATCGATTCTAAATCCTAATTTTTTCCCACTTTAATGATCGCTATATTACTAATATTGGTTATAAATCAATTGGTTCCAACTCTTTTATTGGAGCAAATTTGAAATGTTGTAAGGCTTCACAATGTGCGGGGTGGATTGAATTTACTAATAGTAATTACTGGGTTTGGAAAATTCTATTAAAACTTTGTGCTCTTTATTTATCATTCGCAAAGCGCTTCTGTTTGAAGTCCATGAACTCTGTTCCATAGACATTTTTTATTAATAATTCGAATCGAGCGATTTCTCTTATTTATTACGTTATTCAGATATAACATAATTTTGATACCCATATTCTCAAAAAACTTTTAGAAGATGTAGCATCTCGAGAGATATTAACTTCCATTTAAGATTTCGTGTGAGTTTAAGGTTTCATATTAAATTATGTTCACCGGTGGAAAGAGGAAAATAGTTATCTATAAGTAATACATTTCACATAAACAATTCTAAATGTTTAACTACATAATGTTAAGCCGTCCTTATGTTGCCAGAACTATGTTGTAAAGGCAGTAATTTCTAGAACTCTTACATTAAGACTTGAAAATTATAATTATGTACGTCACTCAATAAGATCCATTGCTATATAGATACAGAAAAATAAGCGTCACAATAAGACTTTTACCTACAATAAAACCGAGACATGAATTGCAAAATGAAAATTGATCAAGATCGAGCCGAGGCATCGGTTTGCGTCGTTTGTGAAATAATTAATGGAAATATTTTTTCAATACTCGCCGTCTCGCAAAAAAATATTGGTACCGTCCATTGATACTGCATTGTCCGCCCGCCCCACGTCACCCCACCTGTGAATGGTCGCGTATCACAATAAGAAATGAAGAAATTTTTTTTCACCCATTTTTTCTCCCTAGTCCTTTTGTCGGTGGCAACACTATATTTCACCTGGGACAATTAACATTGTCTTTGCCACCTTCCACGCGGTTACATAGAGTTCACGGGACTATTGTGTTTGCGAGATCTCTCCGCTCGTGTTACCAGTGATTCTATTAAACAATACCTTTAAGAATTCTTATGAATTTGCACAAAGTTTTGTAATTTTTTTCTTTGTATCAGGAATGGCATTCTTGATCAAATTCCAACTTAATTTCTAACTATTAGTAATATTACTAATAACTATTAATCGTGAGAGTACGTTTATGATTTTAATTGATACACGGGATAGTTAGTTAACTTAGTACAACTATTTATGTTAATACACTAACCATAACCATATTGGCCACCAGGACAGAATGTATTGGAAGAAATTCTAACATTTCTAAATAACAATAATGCGAGGCGATTGTTGCGGTCTCGCCCATTCTATGTAGAGTCCGCTAAGTGACCGCAGACATAACTGGCCGATTTGAATTCCGATACAAATGATTTACCTTTATACCACATTTCCAGTGTGTTTCGTTTTAGCACCCTTGTAACTTGCTTCCGTATCCGATTTTATTAGTACTCAATCTAGGTAATACTTTTTTAAATTCATAATTACTTGAATAGTTACTGCCATATAGAGCAGCATAATTGTTTCACATAATGAGTGGATCTAAAAGTTTTAATTTATATACGAATAAGTTAACTAACACAGTTTCTAGTTTATTTAGCGAACATATTAATAATGGTAATAGGCTGACCTCTTAGACGGCAAAAGTCGATGGTAGCCTTGGAAGCAGGAAGAGTGTATCCAGTACAAAGATGTATAGGTTTAAAAGTATAGAACGCGAAAGAGTTCCAGTATTTATGTATTGGCTCCATTTCGACATCAGCTCGATAATAGGAAATGATAAACGATTTTATACTATATAATAATTTCAGAAACAACCTTTAAATATAGTCATATACAAAATAGACTTAATTTTCATTGTAGTGAAGTTAAAACAATGGATTTAAATCCAGAAAGAAGAAAGCTCGCGTGCCAAGTTTTTAAGATAATATTCGCGTCTATCTTAGCCAGGTGGGATGATCGGCAGAAGGCGGACAAAGGCATTTCTTTTGCACGGGTTGAAAAAAAACACTAATCCAAAAAAACAAAGGCTGGTTTACGTCACGGCTCTAAAATAAATAGTGCCGTTTGTTAAGAGATTACGTTCCTTCGCTAGAACCGGTGATTGCACGTAGACAATGCCTTCAGGTAGCAATTTTGGTGAACAGAATAACAAATTTAGTATTCTGTTTGGAGAACAACGTTTCAATTAATTCTCAACCTTTTGTCTTAGTCATTAAGCGCTATTCAAATTGTACGACAGCAAAATTCCTTGCTAATTTGGCTTTGTAAGCGCGTTCTGCGAAAGATGTTCCGACTGCATGGCTCTTCATTTAAATCTAAAGAACTGCTATTGTTGAGGTAAGCCCAGTATTGTCGTTGGTGATAATCCAAATTGTGTCCTAAACTAATTCTGTTAGTAACAACGACGAAATAAGACATTTTGTCCAAAGCAATCAACAATGGTTTGAACAATGGTAAGGTAAAAAGTTATATAATTTACAAAAAATAAATATCACTGCTGATAAATTGGTCCACGACAAGGAAATTTAATTTTTTTAATTATACTTCTACATTCAATATTTCGAAAAACACGAATGTTTATAGATGACCATGTTTGTTTTTAATTTTTTACCGACTATAAAATGGTTCGTCTTATCTTAAAGATAGATAAAAACTCAAATAGATGGACGTGACGTTTGTCTTAGTACAATACAAACAGGATATTAGAATCGTAAAGGTTCGAAAACCAATAGACACCTAGAGTTAATTCCGCGAAGGTATTTGGTTTAGATAAGCTTGCTCTGACGATGTTGGTATTGCGTATCTCTCGATGAGCTTGCGAACTAGTGATGTGTTGCTAAATCGATCCGTTTGTTGTACTTAAAGATCGATAATCGGTTGTATTAATACAGCAAATTGTTTATCTAAAATGTACATATAAGTTATCGCACTAAATGTTTTATCTTTATCTTCGGAAATAATAAACGGTTTTATAATATTGTACTTAGTTGAAGTTTAATAATAACTTCTACCTATGAATACATTTGTATTGTGTGTGTGTTTAGTACGAACTTATTTGTACATGAAGTTAAAATTCATTCAATTTATTCAAATAGTTCTTATTTACTATAGAAAAGACTAATAACAAAAATAGTTTGTTTTTTATTCCTTCCACGATTGGTTCATAACAATTGCCAGTAATTGTAAATAATAAGTGTACCAAATAATTGTAATTGCCGATGTAATATCCCATCACTAGCGCAAACGTTCAATAAGCGTCCGTATAAATTATACGAATATCCATCCTATCTTTTAACTCCGGGTAAAAATGGAAACAAACTATGTATTGACGCGACTTCGGCAAACCGAGATAAAATAAATATTTTAGGGTGGCCGCGCCTAAACAAACACCGCCAGGATTTGCTGACCGTCGATATAGTTTCAATTTAATACGCCGAAATTTCATCACTCCCTCGTTCCTACCAAAGTAAGCTTTATTACGAGCGAATAGAGTCCAATATTTCGCGTGCATTTTAAAACTTATACGCCACTTCGTTCTCGCGTATAGATATTCCATCGTCTTAGAAGATATGTAATATTTGGAAATATGTTTTTTTGCGTCGAGATGACATTCCCGTTAATTTTCACAATAACTTTGAGGGTGGAAAGTGTGTTTTTTCTCTATTTTTGCACGGAATAATATTGTATGGGGATACAAATTGTTATTTGTATGACTAAGTGCTTATTTGTTATTATGAAAAATTATTGCATACTAATTTATGCAATTAAGTAATATACAATATTAAGCATATGTATATACATATATACATCCAATGTACAACATTTATATGTTAAATTTAAAATAACTATAATTAAAGTATGTTTTGCGAGACCAATATACCATGGAAATAACTTAGAAAGTACATACATTTAGCCATTAAAGTATTATAGTTACACGCTGCCGTTCGTTCCCATCAAATTCCTCGAGCGTCCAAATATTAAAAATGGCGTACATCCATTTCCTCTCACCGTTTATCAGATAAGGTCTGCCTTAGAGCAGTTTTTAGTCCATCCAGTATAATTAATATTGGCGAGGCGCTCGGGGCGGTACTATCGCGCGACTTATCACAAGCCAGCTATATTTCTTCATTAACGACAAGCCACGAACAACACGTCATCCGAGCAGCGCTGGTAAGTCGTAACCGTACGTTGTAAAATCCTAATGATAATCCTGGTATATTTAACACGAGTGAGTTAAGAGATCACGTTTAGCGAATTGTTCGAGTTACGTTTACTAGTTCTAGCGATGATGGATATTTTACGTTGACTTTGAACCGAACGCGTTATCTAACTGCGTGATCTGATATTTAATAGTTATAAAAATAAATTTGTACACATTTATATATCTGTTAACGAGATCTGATGGTCTGTTGGCTATCTAGAAATTCCTGTCAAAATGTTACGTGAAATCTACTAATTTGTATTCACAATATACATGTTAATGTTTTAGATTGTAGAGTTTTCCAAGTTATCCTTAGTTTATCTCCTTTCCTTCTAACGGAAAATTGTACCCGTAAAAATACTTTAATACTAGAAAGTAGTGGAAAAAAGTATTTGAATTAAGAAAAACTCATAAAATAGATAGGCAACCGAGCTCCGAGGTTGGAGCTTGCTAATGTCAGCAATACAAATACAATGTACGACGAATAATAATACGACCGTGTTTTCACATTTTATTTTATTTCAAGTGGGTCGCTTTTCTTCATAAACAAAGAACAGTAGCCACGCAAATCAGAATTTTACAGCTTTTGTCCGAAAGCTTTCGTCCAACCTTTCTTAGAAGTCAAGACAGTAGTCCGCAGTTACGGAAAGCGAGACAAATGTACGGTGCCTACGTTTTTTTATTGGGAGTTCCGGCTAGGCGATTTATCAAATAATATGACAGCGTTCAACGAACATAATTTCAGAAAAATTGTAAAGAGTATTGTGTTTCATAATTAATGAAGCAAAAGGCTTTCTCGGTAACAATATCCCGATCTAAGATTCGGATCGTCATTACTTGTCTCTTTGTGCGACATTCTTTTGCGCCCAGGTGTTCCTATAATTACACTATACGGCGATAGAGCGGGATGCCCGTATACAGTGACTCGCCGGTAAGAGAGAAACAAAACAAGGGCCCTTACGTTGATTGATAACTATGACAAAAACGTAGCAGATGAAAAATAATAATTATGAGATCTTTTGTTAGAGGCGTATGAACTTACAGGGGTGCGTTAGAAACGATTTCGGTAATTTAAATACAAATTCGCTACATAACTGTTTAAAATTTTAATTCCGTCTACTAAAATTATCGTGGCATTGTTATTCTGAAAGTTGGTTATTTTTTCTTCCTTTGTTAAGTTGCTATTAAATCAAAGTATGAGACTTGCAACTGTAATGGAGCTATGATGAATATCGCTTAAATATCGTCACAGCTATACATAAATTATAGCTAGAATATTTTCCTAAAGTCGTATCTAATACACAACTTTACTAAAACAAATAGTGACGCAATCCGAGCATTAAATAAAATCCCATAATATCTGCGTTACCGTTAACCAATACCCGTTTTAATTCGCCCCAATCACTTTTATAATTGGCAGCCCTATCTCCCATCGCCGGGTGCAGTTTGCATTCACCGAAGCCTAGGTAGACAATACTGCAAACGCAGGTAGATGTGCCAGCCACTTTATTTTGCGCTCAACACACTCTTAAGTCTTAGCTCTTAACCCTTATGTTCACAGCAGTAAAGTACATTTTGGTACAACTATTTTTTTATCCATACAATGTTTGCAGTTTGTTTTTTTTATATTTCATTAGCTAAGTTCGCGCTTTATGGATCACGATCGAGGGTTGAACGGACGTGTCGTATTGTTTCGTCAAATACATGAGAAACTCCGTCAATAGAGATGGGTGGTATTTTTTTCCAAATCGCAGTTTTAAGTTTACTTAGCTTTTGCTTTGCTTACGTTTGATACAGATTTGGTGAATTTCCGTCTTGTTTATCTTTGTAAATGATGTGTGTGTGTGTGTGTGTAATACTTTAACTTGAACTAGATAAAGTAGTATGCTACGTAAAATACGATTGTTAAAACGTTAAAACTATATAATGGTAACAATTCTTCTTCAATTTAATGTTACAAACTTGAATGTGGAGTCCTTGGGTAGTTTTACGTTTAAAGTTAGACCTCAGGATATCAAAACCACCTATGCTTTAAAATTTGAAGGGTTAATCCGCCAGGTATGTTTTTGAGCATGCTCATCACTTAAATGCGTCAAACAGTATGTAAAACTTTACCACATAGACATAAATATACAAATATGTCAATGAGTCACATCAGGTGAGCGTATTGGTTAGCAATTTTACAAAAAGTTACTCAAACTTACTTTTTGTAATATTGGGTACTTGCCCGAACCGCAAGAGCCTAGACGAGGTTGTCCTTTGTCGGCACAAACCTCTGGTCCACCGACAAGGTTTATTTAACGGATTGCTGTTAATTATCTCGCAGGTAATGCGAATTCGATATTTTCTGTACAATTTTTTCTTTGTTCCATCCAGAAAGGTACATTACAAATTGTAATTTCAATTTGGATTCATGTTACATGTAAGGGATTGTTCACCGCATAGTTTAGTTGGGAAGTGTACGAATTATTGTTAAACATTTTGTCGTTGCCTTTCGATCGATCTTATTTCTGATTCCACGTCTCTACCTATCGGTTTTAAGAACAAATAAGTCTTCTCTTACTTATCATTATGCTGTCTGCTAGGAACATTCAGAGTAAGACCCAAAAGACCTAATCTATCAACCGTGATCTTTATAATCGATTGATAGCTTTTTAACATTAATAGTAAAATAAATATTAATAGTAGTTCCCATTAGTTAAGGGAAAAGTTTAGGATTCGAACTGGACCTTTAGCTCAACCGAAATTCTCACTACCAGGACATCACTGCTAGAAGTCGTATCAAGTTCATTAAGATCGTAAGATAACGGACAAGATTAATGAGAATTCAAATCTCATCATCCCTACGGTTTTTTGTAGAAACAATACCTACACCGTAGAGCGTTAGCTACGGTCGTTATTTGCGGAGATTAATTACCTTTACCATCCGACTTATCGCCACGACCGATCGATATAGTATAAATCAATTTAATCTAATTAAAAGCATTACATGTTTTTTGTTCGATAACGAAACAAGACGAGGTATTAGGAGATGGAATCGTGGAGATTAGGAGGTGAGGTTGGAGCAGCGGGTCACCGATCATATCTCTAGATGGTCCGTCAAGCCGTCCGTCCGATGTCGGGTTCCTACAAATTATTTATACAGTCTAATTTAATTTAAGTCCTCTGACCTTTGTTGCACTTGGCTCTGGAAAAAACCGTAACACGTGACGTATGTAGCATTCCCGTCTCTTGGGGCTCGTTCCCGCTATGACTTGTATGTGCGAGTAAGTGTACTGGACGTGTTTATTAAATTATGAGAACTACCCTGGAGTTGGATCTAGACGGAGCGCTATTGAGAAATAAATACATGTAACTTTTGAAACCCCGAAACGTCTCTTTTCCGTGGCCATACCAATTTTCGAGACCGATCTCTTTGCACACGTGAGTTGCGTCGAATGTCATAGAAACAAACGGCCGATCGTTGTGCGAATGAAGCCTTATTTGTATTACGCGAGGGAGCGAATTAAACTGTGTATGCTATTACGGACGCTTCTAGCAGAGTTTGGCATTACAAATAGTCGCGTCACACGCCGTAAGCGCGAAATTGAATTGTAATCTGACTCTAGTCGGTTCCGAAATGAATCAACAATAGCTGTTTTGCGTTGCAATGATAACGTTCGCGTCCTTCTATAGATTCATGAGTCCACGCGTGCTAGCAATGATAGAGAAAGATGTTATTTTTAACTCCAAAATCTACGAGCTTATTTTTTATAATCCCCTGGTGTTTTGGATTTTTTTTCGTTTTTCTTCGAGTACTGGTTTCATCGAGATCTGGATACATATGCCGGATTTCTTAATTATAGATATTTAAAACACTTGTAGCCTCGAAATAATTTGGACATACTTAACTTTTTTATAATCGGGACATTTAACTTAGTTGATTTATAAGGATTGGTACATTTTTTTATACAATTTTCAACTACGAAACATTAATTTTAATAAAGCTTTTTAAAGTGATATACATTTTTTTACGTGGAAATTAATTCGAGGAGAAGTCTCCAGGACTGAATGTTACTGTTTAATCAGAAAACACGCATTGAACCGACGCTTCTAGTAGATCCATGCGTGCGGGTGGTAATGTTCTAGACTAAGATTATTTTAGCCGAGAGGATATTCGGCCTTGCACCGCGTCTCGCCACGCAGTCTACAACGGAAGTTTACGACCGAACGCCAGCCACTTTTATTGGCTACCTCACATCGAAGCCTCCTCGCAGCCTCCCATTCACTCCGCAAGAAATATACTTTTTTATTGCTCCGTCACTCGTGTAATTTATTGACAATGAACGCACGTGCATTTCTATTAATATTTTATGTCGTAAGTTTTTGTACGGCGTCCGCTCGCCCCATTGTTGTACTGACCAGTTTGTTTTATGTCCACTCTAGATGCCTACTTAATTGATGTTATTCAAATTAATCGTGATGGGTCGCCCCGACTCCGCGCTGATGTACTATCGTCTTCGAGATGCGCGATTGATATTGAAAGCGGATAGACGTATGCAAAATGTTCATGTATACGATATGAATGTGGAATAAGAATTAGAAATAAAGGACCGCGGGAGATTAATGTCAAGTCCTGCTACGACTCCATATTAATGCAGATGTGTGGTAAAAATACGGCTGGCCCTTTTCATGTCTGCTGGGCACATCTTTATATAGTTGAATTTTGTTCTGGAACATTTATTATCATACTGTTCGTATATAGAATGCTGCTCTTGTATACGGTGATAGTTCGAATGTTTTGAATACTTCGTAAAAAAATGCACCATTTTCTCCTATATATGGGGTGCTCAAAAATATTTCGATTAACCATCGCTTTACAAAACTAGTCACACACGATCGTTTTATATCGTGTGACGTCATAGCAACGTGGGTATGACGTCATCATTTTAGTATTTCCGAAGTTCCTTAGCTTGTCCTCGGATTTCATTTACATCTGAGTTAAGTAGCGTTTAACGGATGAGAGTGTCGGGCTAATTGCAGTTTTAATGTAAATCGAACGATCGGCCGAGGGACAGCGGGCCCATAAACCATTCTGGCTGTCGCCGTAAAAGTCTCGTGTGGTTTTTCATCGTCTGACGCGCGCCCTTTCGAAATTATATACCAAATAATGACAATTCTTTGGCTGTCTTAAAATGCGGTTACCGTAGGGATGTGTGCGCTCGGTGATTTGGTTACTTTCTGGCGAGGAATGGTTGCGTTTTGTAGTAAACGGTAATCGATGCCTATGATCGAATTATTCCCTTTATTGTTATTATATTTTAGTAATTATATAACACATATCTTTTAAAAAACCTTAACTTGGTCGAAATACATTGATTAGTGACTAGAAATAATGATGTTTACAATCTTTTTTATAATAATTGATATGATTTGATATTTCTTGTGTGTACGCAAAACTCAGCAGAGGATACAGCATAAAAATAAAGTTTTTCCAAATTCTAAATATACATGTAATGGTTTCCTAAATATACACATGTAAATTCTAAATGTCTTGTACATCTTTTACGTGTCTACATGGCACGTATCGATTTTCCCTAACCCTCAAAAGAATGCTATCGATACGCAAACCCGAAGCCGAGTGTCAATCGCGACCGTGCCCCATAAATAATGTCGGACAAAGTACTGGCAGCGAATATGCTATATAATTAACAGTTATCCCCGTTATGGGCACTAACTCACGTTGCGCGCTGAACAATGCGCCTGTTTGGCACCTAATGGCTGCGTTGATTGAGCTTGCAATAATGTTGCCAATGCTTTGCCAATACATATCTTCTTCCCTCTTTTGCTTGTCAAGTGTTCGTTATGGAGGAGTCATGTGCGATATAATTACTACTGAATGTGTGACATTAGGAGCTCTTTGTAGTAACTATAAATATATTTAAGGGACATAAGGTACAATGTTGCTCGCTGAGCTATGCGCTTGTTTGGCACCTAATGGCTGCGTTGATTGAGCTTGCAATAGTGCCAATTCTTCAATATTTAACATTATTTTCTATGACTTGCAACCATCCCTAAGTTTTACTAGAATAAATTTTATCACGATATAAGTACAGTTCTAATACCATGCGAAAATAGTCATTTACTGTCAAAACTTAAGGGATTATTCAGTCAATCGACATATCTAGGATCTAGAATCTAACACTCCATGACTTGTTGAAAATTTTACAAGATTACTATAAGCTTCATTATCTACACCCACTTCATACGGATCTGCGTAACTGCTTACAAGATTTGCGCATTTGCTTACCTCGTGTGTAATTAGATTAACGTGACGGTTACGGTTTTGCAAGTAATAAGAGTTACTATTGTGCAGCTAACACTGTACATACATTCTAATTACTATTCATTTTCTTATCATTGACGTAAGCGCGCCCCCACCTCATGGTAAGTGGTTCATGGATATCTGTAATCACCCCAAGACAGATTGGAAGTTCTTTCATCTTTTTTCGAAGTTTAGGTCGATTAAATGCGTTTCTGCTTAGGACTAAGTTGGAATGCCTTAGTTAAGTGTATCTTGACCACACCCTTCAGACCAGAACACAGCAGAAATAGATTGCTATTAGAAATAGATGTAGCGGTGAAGCCTTCGGAGTCGAAACATTTTACTCACCTACAAAATGAGTACTTAGGTAAGCGTATTTTATAGTTACGAGTATTCTAAGTTGCATCGAAAATCGTTCGTCAGTGTAACGTCAGCACTTAACAGGTTAAATAGTATTGATTTTGGTACTCTCTTGGGATTATTCTCGCGGTACAGAGTAGCATATTGCAAATAGAAGATACCATCACGTTTTAGTATTCATACGATAAATGTATTCGTACTTACAACAATGACGCAATAACCGGAAGAAGTGGACACTTACCTGTAAGAAAAAATAAAATATTAGCATTAGTATTTCATTAAAGAAAGTCAAGTATGTAAACCATTTTGTCTTGATTAGATTTTGTAACATTTACATTGGTGAATATGAAATTATATCGTATATTATTATACTTTTAAAGGTAGTTAATTATTTCGAATGGTTTGTAAATTTTGCCAACTTGAAGTTATATGAAATGATTCCCCCCGTTACTCGAAATCTATGAAATAGGAAAAAAAATAGTAACAAATTAGTAAAGTCGGCGGCACGAAAATGCGCGAAACTGATTGTTTAATCGTCTTAACGCGAACTTAATAATACACATTGTCATAACTCGGCAGTCGGTACATTCCCGCCAACACGTAGCCGGCGTTGCGCGCATACTGTGGTTTTTCCCCGGATTCCCGCACACCACACGTCTAATTACACTTAATTTGCTCCGTGCTTGTTTAAACGCGGCGGATTGCGATGCGGGCAACACTCGAATTAACCCGCGTATTTATACAGACAATCAGACGGGAATTAAACTTGATTTCCGATTCGGGCTTTCTCACGGACGTACATAGTAGTGGTAGTATACGATTTTTGGTTGTTTTCAAGCGTAACGTATGTACCGAACTCGCGAATGTGATCGTTGCTGCTCATAATCTCGAGAAGTCGAGCTAAGCTAACATTATGGAAAAGTTCCGCCGTTATAAGCAACGACTTTAGTGAGGAGTAATTCTATTTTAAATTATTTCATATTTGATGCAAATTTTCGCTGCTAATAGCGAATCTTTTAGTACTTAAGGAGTAATTATTTCTCAAATCATATAGCTGTGGTTTTTTATCTAAATATTTTAATATCAATCAGTGTCATATTCTCTTTTAACGGGTACACAGACAATTTTACAAATTAGAACACTACATAGTTACGTACATCAGTTGATACTAAACGTGGTAAATCTCACAGATACCACATTTTTGTACCCAGGACCAAACCTTCCAAGCTGATAAATACGTTGCATTATATTAAGGTAGGGTTTAATATAGTTAGCTTATTTACCTAGGGCACAGATGTTTCTGATTGAGACCTAATTGTAGGGCGCATGTTGGCCGACAAGCGTTCGGTGTACTGTTACCGGTCAGTTGCAAAATTAGCTGTTGTTTCAATTCGTAATAACCGTAAATGTTGTACCGGTACATTATCTAATGCTCGCTATATTCAGTTACAAGTTGAGTATACCATACCCATGAGTATTAACTACGGTGTTAGTAATTCATTGTAAACATAACTCTTCCCATTGCATTGCTCTCTTCTGTCCGGTTCTTATTTTAAGAGATTATAAAGTCCGGTGAGTACTTTCTCTTACTTCTTTCTGCGAAAATTGCTTGAATAGAGTGTACTTATGATGCCACATTTGGACTAATATTACGTGTCATGTCAATAGTCATTAATTAGATTGTTAGAAGTTCTAAATGTCTGCCGTATTTTATTTGCCCTCATCGTGCTATTTCCTACAAGACTGGCATGTCAGACTGACTTGTTCTGTTTCTTCCTCATTTCATAGGGAAGGTGACAGAATAACGTTACATAGTTAGTCTGACGAGATCAGTTTATCGTTCAACAAACGCGTCATCTACCCTTACGGTTGTCTGTGATATAACATGTATATACTGTACCTATGTATCAAAATATTCATGTACGTACAATTAATTATATTCCCTGTTGCGTGTTAATTCCACTCGCAGCGACGAACTCAGCCGATAAGGCGCTAAACCTGCGCTTACATTCTATAACCCTTGCAATTCCACAGAATCTACATATCTAACGCGGTGGTAACTTGGTAAGGAGCTGTAATCATCGTGTTGGCACCGTTAACCACCGCTCCAGCCCAAGTAGCGGTCCCGAATCACACCAATCGGGATCGGAGGGAAACCCGTGATTCGGTACAGAAAGCATGGGAACGGCGTAACGAGCGAAACCTATTAAATAGGCGAAGCGTAGAGAAATATCTCACGATCCTAGCTCATTACAAATTATGGCCGCATTCCTGCATCGGAGACTATTAAACAGGAGTGCGCGGGCTGTATGCTTGCGGGCCACGGAACGCAATTAATCTTATGTACTACTAAATAAAATCAAAAGTATGTCTATGATTTTAAATATCGGAATTTAGGTATTATGTTTAATATTAATATAAAACAAAACAACTAAAGATTATTTGATAGAGTCAACGAATGACCGGAGAACTGACTTACGCTGGGTTAATGCAAATATTTAGACGATTATTTAATTTTTCTGGAATTTTAAATTGGTTAATTTAAAGTACACGATATAGCATACGATAAAGCATACGATTACTCTTAGGTTGAGGATTACGACAGCCGTATAAATAACTTAAAATTCAGACATTTCTAGGTATCTCATCACCATCGCAAAAATAAATAATACATCAGAGAATTAATTAAATAACATGTGTCGTGCAAAATAACATTCTGTTGTACAATCTTAATTGCGAATAGGCAGTTGTTTCCCGTATAGTTTAATTTAGAACGCTCGCAGTAGTGTTATTGGCACGTAAATAAGCGTAGTGCTAAGCTAGTACGCGATAATATACGTCGCAAAAACGCGTGCGGAATAAATGACAAATTGCGATATAAAAACGGACTAATAAGTGTGAACGCGGCATTCCGGAGCTGATCGCAACTTGGCCATCGCAGAACAAAAGTTTTAATGGCATCTCGGTAGATATTTCTTCTTTTACACATACAAAACGTATGTGTGTCCACACTGAGTCGAGTGACAAACTGACTGACTTAGCGGAGACTGAGCAGCTCAATTGCTAGAGACAAAGATAGATAGAAAATGCTGGATGCCAAAATGCGTGATGGCGATTGATGTTTTGGGTAGCTGTATTCTATATCGTAAACATTCATTAAGGGAAGATTACGTTATCACTTGGTTCCTAGTGGAAGATCAAAATTGTTACACGAGTCCAGATATTGTCCATAATATTTACATGCATATAATTTCATCTGATCAGACATTATAGCTTTCCTTTTGTAGCGGTCATGAACGAAAATAATATATGAGAGAAAAGTTGAGAATTTAATTTGTTTGGGAGTGCTGTTATTTTTTAAGATTTGATTTAATTTTCGCAGACGGAGTAGCGATCGAATGCTTGTTTTATATGAACGAATACAAAAGTCATCATACTTTTCATAGTAATTCCATCAGAACGCTTTTTAGGCTTGAAAATATTTACGTAATTTTAATAATTGAACTTAATAACCGCCGTAATCTTTCGCTAAATGGCATGATGGTTCAAGTTATTGGACGCAAAAACGGTTAAATATCTTTTGTTTTGTTCGTTGTGAAACAAGAATACACATTTAAATAATTAAGCGATAATTACATTATTCATATTATATTCTTTTCTCAATTTTGTAAACACGTAAGGATTCGAAGACCCATTCTCTGTTTACTCTCTTCAATGATAAGGATGTGAGAAACCGCAGTTTTAACTTCTAAGAAATAACATCTATAGGTATGAGGTAATAATGTGTTTTGGGTTGGAAATTGCTTTTAGTATTGAACTTGAGATGCGAAAATGCGTAGAAGTCCTATTTTAGTTACATCGCACCTTCGGTACAACAAGGGCATAAGTTTAGTTGTTGCATTATGACAATTGTGCCCTTGTTCTACCGAAGGTGC
>DWGW01000180.1:0-17833 GCA_018247775.1 Udranomia orcinus
TTTTAAATATGTTGACTTTTATTTGTTTTCTCACATTATTTCATAGTGGTCTCAAACTTTTGACCGGTAGTGTATATGTACTATTATTATATTGCATATAGTATACTCGTATATCTGTACTAAAAGTAAAGACAATATAATGCTCTTTGCTGTGAAAGAAGAACAAACACCTAAGCTATCATATAACTGTATCAATATAATTTACACTAGCCGTCACTCCGCGACGCCCACGCCTGTTCACTATACACGTACATATATATCGGTAGCACCACTGATCTGAACAACCGCTTTCAGCTCAACTTTGCTTTAAAATCGATTCATCTTACTTTAAAAGTTACTGACTAGTTGTTTCCAGTTCGCTTTTCCAATTCCGTTTATTCCTTAAAGTTATTCAAACCCGAAGTATTTTTCGCACGAACTGTTTTCCGACATACGAATTAAGTGTTGGTGACGTAATATGGCTGTGTATTCGTTCTAGATAAAACAAGATAAAGCGGACTTGTATAGTCTTCAGCATATCCTCTGATCTTACGGATTTATGACTCCATGGCCCATTTTTGGTATAGATCATCAGTATGTTCTTGCTTTTAATCCATTCTGGTTTTAATCCAGGTAGGGAGTAAAACTTAAACGAGGCGTTTCAACATAGTACCCAGGAGTAGTAACGCGTCTGTTAAATAACGTCAGACAGCCGTGACCTTGGGCCATACTCACTACTTATCATCAGTACTGTACTGTACACTCATTCGTTACTTCAGTGATATATGAAAAGACAAACAATATAGTATTAAGATAGAATAATGACATGATACTACTTAGCGAAGAAGACTTTACAAGCTTTTTTGAGTCAGAAAGAGGAGTTAGTCAGTACAGTGATGGAAATGGCATCGCACAAGGAAGTGGTGGGGGAAGAGAAGTACTGTAGTTGACTGTAAAAGGCTGTTCGACGGACGGACAGCGGTGGCAGCTTTGCGAGCGAGTCACGACTAGTTCGTCCATGATAACACGTATGATGTTCAGGTCATATTATTTATATTTGGAAGGTTATAGTAAGGTCGGGTAAGTTGAAGAGGGGTGGTAAAATATTCAGAGCCGGCGGCGAGCTCTGAAGCTGTTCTCCGCCCGCATCCGAGAGAGAAGCGAGCTGCTTTTATGTTATATTAAATCTGAGAGCGCGGCGCTCTTTGTACGAGATTATTTTTACAAGCATCTGCATTGCTTTATGTTTATCAGAATTATGCGTTTGAAATTCATAATCGGAATACATTAATGTAATCCCATCTCACAAACAGATTTATTCTTACGTGGTAAGGAATGCCACAAGCTTTTAAGTTGACAACAACTAGTGCTTTAAGCTTGATCATGTTATGTGAGTTCACATGTTCTATTATTATTTATTGAACTTCATCTTAATGTAAGAATTATTATAGTAATGTGAATTTAAGATGAAACTCTTTAAGTGTCTATTATTTGCCTAGAATGCAATTTTTTAGTTTGAGAGAATCCTGCCTATACATAAGGCAGAATAGATACGATGGTGATTCAGTCACGGGCAGCCCTTTATTATTATCATACATAACATAAACGCATGAGTAACATTACCAATTTTGTACATTTATCGTAAGTATATTTTTCCTGACAATAAATCAGATACGTATACAAACTTGTGAATAGAGCTCTACTGTGAATTATTTGTCGTGGGCGGGCGCGTTGGTGAAAGGGCAAAGGTTATGTTCAGAAGCGCTGAATTTCGACTCGCAACTATTATACATAGTTATAGCTCTACGAGAGCTCCCACGCTCATTCGAAGTGGCGCGTGAAAGATGTCGTGATAGAAAATTGGATTCTACATATGTATTTACTCTTAAATAATATTACATACAAATATTTATGCTTATAATATTTTTGTAAGACTCACAAGGCAAAGTAAAGTATTTTCAGGGTATTTTCAAATTGAACGGCATGCGAGTCATAAGATAGTTTAACTTCTATAATGTATACACTTCTGTGCACACTAAAAATGTGCCAAATAATGCCGAATGCTAGATGTGAAGATTAAATAGACATCATATTACGTAATCATCTCAAGTAGGTAATGCTTTGACGAACGACCGTCTTTGAATAGGATTTCAATAGAAAGGGGAGCTTCAATTCGAGGTTGCTTTTGTGGCATGGATGGAGGAAGCCAATATGCATCCATTCAAGACATGAAATTAAATTATCCTACAGATTTTTTATGCTTTTAGAACAGTAATGCATTATACATATGTATGTGTATATACATATTTTAGCACTAGGAATGAATACTGTAATTGGACTTATATTTATTGTAACTACCGTCTGAAACATTATGTGCTTATTTTCAATAATTGAAGGTAATATATATTGGTAATATAAGTATAAATCGGGATGAGGGTTTCTACCTGCGATATTATTGTGTAAATGTGCGTACATTTCAATCAATAATTGTAATTCTTACGTATAGTGTATTTCTAATCAAACTCCTAGCAATGCCATCAAATACAACTTTTAATCAAAGTTGTTCAAAGGTAAGATTGATTGTCGGAAATTCATTTGCAAGCTTTAATACCAACCCCGGACAAAGTTGTAAGCCTGCGACGGAGCTTTGTTAAGCTCGGTGTGGCGTGCGGCGGAATCTGCTATTACGGAAACTATTCGACGAAATAAACTATTAGGTGACACTTTTAGAAATAGAGTTCACATGTTCTTTGCAGTAGAAAAGTTTGTCCTTACGACATCGTCAGTGTATTTAAAAAAAATATCCCGAACGTGTGTTCAATGAATGTTATGTAACCTTTCCGTTGATAGCTTTCTGGTAACTCTCTCAGTTAAAATCACAATCATGGAAATCGTCAGAAAAAAAGGAATGATAAATGGTAATTCACTGGAGCCCTACAAAATACTGATGCCTACTTTTGTTTTAAGTCATTTAAATATTACCTTCCTCGCAGGCGCGACCCTGGCGGTCATCATCGACATGGATCACCGCACCTCGGTGATCTTTAGCGCGTGCGTGGCCGTGTTCTACACACTGTTCGGAGGCCTGTACTCTGTGGCCTACACTGACGTCATCCAGCTGTTCTGTATCTTCATCGGTCTCTGGATGTGCATCCCCTTCGCCTGGGCCAACGACCACGTCAAACCTCTGAGCTCCATGGAAGTGGACTGGATAGGAAAAGTGGACCCAGAATACTACTGGTTCTACTTTGATTACGGTTTACTATTGATCTTCGGTGGTATCCCGTGGCAGGTTAGTTAGAACAATCTCTGAAAATTCATTTGAATATTATATGTTGCTAATACTATTAAGAACAGCGTACGAGATGTAAGACCCTGTTTATATCTTATTACCAAGTTAATTTTGTTTTGACCTCGACTAGATGAAAGTGAATTGGATGAAGTACCATCTTATTAATGTACATTGTCTTGATACTAAACCTTGCGTTGGATATATACAATACGAGAATTTTGTCCAAACAGGTGTACTTCCAACGAGTCCTCAGCAGCAAGACGGCTGGGCGCGCTCAAGTGCTCTCGTACGTGGCCGCCATCGGCTGCATATTCATGGCTATCCCGCCGGTGCTCATCGGGGCTATTGCCAAGGCCACGGGTAAGGTCTACAGATAAGGTCTACAGTAGTAGTAACAATAGTCGTCGTTAATAATTAAAACACTTTTTGTACAATTTACGGGAGTAGCTTGTCTGGTTATGTTTTGTACAGGTAGAGTTAATTTCTTTTCTGAGCTTACATAATATGAAACTTTATTAACAATACTATTAGAATTGCGTAGATATAAAAAGTTGTTAACATTTCTAATTTATAAGTCGCTTTATTATGACTGCTAATGGTGAGGAGCAGTAATACTTAAGTAGTAGCTAGGCAAATATAGATTATAATAAATATACGACTAGTGTTAATGAAAACGTTTGGTTTCCTTCTGCTTTTAATCATATGTAAATAGAAATCATTAAAAGCCATTACACAGAACCATGATTCTTATATTTCCAATAAAATAATTTTGTATTTTTCGACATAAATCATAACATAAAAATTTTCGATCTTCACACTTATAACTTGGCTTCCTTCCAGACGAAGCTACATCGAACTGAAGTGGCGTTCAGTTTTTAATTACTATTAAGAAGAACGGAAACACGTCGCCTCTAAATATCGCTGACCGACATAATGTTAAATGCTAAAATTAAAATTTAAACGTATAGACATGTTGAATACCATTTTTGAACAAATCATAAAAAACGTAGACGCAGACGTAGTTTAATATCTTTCAGTATTTTGAGTCGGACTTATTGTATGGAAATATTTTGGAGAATTAAAGATCGTTTGTTGATATTACAGGTTTTACCTTACTAACATTTATTTCTATGTTTATTTTATATTATTGCACTTAAAGAAATCTACAGTTAAGTAAGTTTATAGATATTAAATACTGAAAAAAGGCAAATTGTAAAATATTTATCCCATCTTATTATATTTTGAAAATATTAATAAGTATAATGGTTATTTGCTAGAACTGTCTCACTTTCTCTCACTTTTCCTTGTTCAAATCAAAACAATAGAATAGGTTGGAGATGCTCATTAAGAAATCGTAGTTTCGATATTTTCAAGCAAATTTTACTGTAATTGACATATTCGTTTATACTTTTCGTTTGTTCACAGCGTGGAACGAGACCGATTTCCGCGGGGAGTTGACTGAGAATGGAGAGTTGACCTCGGACCAAACGTCGATGATCCTGCCCATGGTACTCCAGCACCTGACTCCTGACTTCGTGTCGTTCTTCGGGCTCGGCGCCGTGTCCGCCGCCGTCATGTCCTCCGCCGACTCCAGCGTGCTCAGCGCCTCCTCCATGTTTGCCAGGTAACTCGACATGCAGAATAGCCAAGATCTACATAAATTAAATATTGATGATATTTACATTCCCTTAAACCAGTCGCTGAAAAACCTACATGAAAAGTTTTCGTTTAATTTATTACGTGTACCTATGACTATGCTAGTTATTACAAAATGCCGGTTGTTTAATAGGAACGTGTACAAGCTGATCTTTAGACAGAACGCTTCTGAAATGGAAATCATTTGGGTAATGCGCGTCTCCATTTTGGTGGTGGGCGTGCTGTCCACCATCATGGCGCTCACCATCCCCTCCATCTACGGTCTCTGGTGAGTTCAAACGAGTCTTGATTTTATTTTATTAATTATTATTCAATTTCAGGTAATGGTTGTTTATTCAACGACAAAGTTCTGTTCTGCAAAGTATTATAAACTTTAATTGAATTCGTGATTAAGCCACTGGCGCTGGATTAAAATGTTTAATACGTGTTTAATGAAATGTTGTATTCTCCCTTAAGAAGTGAATAAACAATTAATTAATTGAATATTCAAATTTTAAACAAAAAAACCACAAATGTTAACTAATTACGCAGGTTTAACCGGTGGGTTAACTATTTAGGGGTAGTTTTTCTTTTTATATATATGAACAATGCTAATACTTTTCTATTTCTGTTGTATCGCTGGTTCCCATTACTACGGGCGAGACGATTCCATAATAATGTTATAACGATCAAATTCCAAAACTAATATTATTGTACACGTCATTTAATTGTACCTAGTTCTGAATACTTCTTATAACAGCTGAGTTGCGCTCCGATTTGAATGTTGTGTGGCACAGTAGGTGGCACACTATATAAAAAGGGCGATTCAATTTTGGTGTTCTGGTGTCTACTTCAGACGGAACTTCTAGCAAGTGACCACTTAGCATTGGGACCAAGCGATTGACCAGCTTAGCCTTTCAACATTGATTGGCGAAGTCATTTGTTTAAATAAACACACTGCAGCCTCGTCGCAATTATTACGAGTCCATATTAGACGCACACAAATATTCATACGTTGCGCAACATCCGATAATAACCCTGAGAGTCTCATCCCGTCACCAGAAGGCTTTATGGACCATTACTGCGAATGGTCGGCTCGTGATACAGATTTCGCAAGCCGCTCTTGGTAGGGCTGACGACCGACCACCCGTGGTGATACATATCATATTTTTGATTCACATAACATACAATGCTAAAAGGAAATGGCAAGTATTTAAAGTACAAAGCAAGTGAGTTTGGTGAGCTTATGGAAATATGTTAATGTTTCATAATTATTTTATATAATGCCGTTTGATAAGAAAATAATATGTTTATTTGCAAATTAAGGGTAAATTTTCTTTGACTATAATTACATTGAAAAAAACCAATTTCCGTAAATCTAGAGTACAGAAATGGGTTTTAGTGCGTGTTGTAGCGAGACTATGTCGTTCAAATAGGATCAAAAAAATGTAACAGTGACAAATATCAGACATGAATATGTTACTGGAATGTTATCTGTTATAACATTCCAGTAATATATTCATGTCATAAATACACCGGGTGGGAAAGTCACTGTGGGTAATGATTTGTTATTTCGGGCTCTGTAATCATAGCGTGCATGTAAGTGGTAACATTGGTCCTTCGAGTCGAACATTGGCCCTGCTAGCCGAGATATTTGGCCTTCGTAGCTGCATTCTTGAACCTGGGAGACGGACTTTGGACTTCAACTGCACCAGTTAGGCCCAGGTTTATAAACAAGTATCAAAATGATTTTACAACAAATAACAGGTTACTCGACATTAAATTAATTACTCATAATTGGCGTCATTCCAGTGTAGTATAGTGGTTTATTTAATTAAATTGCACATTGATGTAATCAATGAGAGCCGACAATCCTATTCTAGTAATATGAAGTGTGCTATATATTCGTAGGTACAATCGTGCGTGAAAATCTGCCATTACCGTTACGTACCATTGTGCGCTTTACATGATGATGAAACGTGGCGACCCTGTTATACAGTTTATTATTATAATCCCACAATTTATACCCACAACTGTGGTCAAAATCTAATTGTCATACAAACAAAAAATGTTATTAAAGTCGAGTCGAAAACGAAATAGGAGGAAGGATTTAAGACCAGACAATCGATTATTGACATCATATGATATCTCATACATGGTCATAAGAGATCAAGCTAACTTGTTTTTTCGGAGTCATTAGAAGGTTTGACTTCCATTAAAATTATAAACATAATGCCGGGAGTACGTATATTTTTCGAAGGTCTAATTTAAGTGTGGTTACATCCCTAGTAGATGGTGGTAGAACATTTCGTGGTTCGATCTTGGAGACATCACCGTCACATCTATTCCTGCCTTATAACAGCAGTATTCTTGTTGCTGTGTTCTGGTGATCAGGTTAACCGCGTTTGCTGCTTCAATGTTATAAACGAAAGCAAAAATAAAACATCTCGAAGAATCGTAAGTAAATTAATCCCAAAGTCGCCAGCATACTCAGGCACATCCTTTACTTTGTAGAAGATTGGAGTCCAGTTCGGAACAAAAAGACAGAAGTGGTACATAATAGGCGGTATTAACCACTTAACCTATCACCACTATTACCACTTATTACCACTTATGACCACTTAATAGTGTCTTGAAAACCGATATATAGGCATCTAATCTATAAACATAACAAGAAAATTATGTGATGCTTAATAGCGACGCTCACTTGTGGACGGAACAGGTCATTAGGTATATAGAGCCTTCCTATAATGTTGCAATATGAAGGCAAGTCCGCAGCACACACATGAATGACAGATTCAATCAGGAAGTCCGTAATTGCTCGTGTACCGCTTCCCATAAAAACTTGGGCGTTGGTTGATGTTATGATAATAGCATTTGACTTGTGCGTAAAAGTAATCCTTTTTAAATAAGGAAAATAAAATGTTGTATACTGAAGACATATAGATAGATATCTAAAACAGTATTTTTCATGGTACAATTAATTTTGAGTTTGGGTATCAGTGTTCACGGACCGGTAAGATCACTTAACACCAGATCTTCTGCTGGGTCGTTGACTATACTTATAAAATAATGTTACGTATTTTGACTAGAAAAGCAATCGCCATTTAAGACTCTTATACCCATCCTGTTTCAGATGAGGGTTTATGGGTTTATAACACGCTGCTTAAATGCAAATTGGTTATTAATGTAGTCAAACTGTCTACAATGTATGTACAATGTTAGTGAAAAATAAAAAAAAATGTCAGAAATATTTTATAATATGAAGTTACCTTTCGTCTATGATGTCAAGGCAGGTACATGAAGTGATGAAATGCAATTATGCATTCATCCTTCAATACCATAACGATACTCGCACACGCGTCGCGATCCATTCGGGTGTAGGTGCTGGGTGCCGCAATCAATAATCGTCTCTGTGCGCGCAGATCCCATATAAAACTAATGATGTTGCATTACCATGGCTGTAATGACTCTAAACTTCGTGCTGACCATTGACACGGTTCCGTTTACTGTTGAATGCTCGCTCCGTGGATGCCAAGCGGTACTTCTCGCGAGTGCACAGCAATTGGCGCTCTTGTACGCATAACATTTTGTTGCCATTTCTTTATATTTGATTGGAAAATGACCCTTGTTTCTATGTTTGCCAACAATTGAGTGAGATTATTCACTGGGTTATATAGTTTTAGTTTTTGTAGATAGTTTTTTATCTCTTGCTATTTGGCTTAAATATAATATTCAAGGTTTTGGTGCGGAAATTGTATTCTAGATACAAATAAAATTTAACCCGTTCAGGACAGTCTTTTCTACGATATTGTCCAATGATTTTAATGCAACACAAATACAAAATGTTTTTTTATTTATTTGTTATATTACGTGTTTAATACAATGCTTAAAGTGTATAACTTAAAATCCCGGGACATATTTTGAAATTTCAACAACTATTCATAATATCAGAAGAGGCAGAGCGATCGATAAGCAATTTCGTATGCAAATACTCCGATCGGACGGCATCCAGCGCTGATTAATTGAACGTTAATCCTTTTGCTGAGGGAACATACACGATTCATATTTTAAGTTTTTTGATTGGTGGTAAAACTTTGAATACACCAATGCTACTGTAGTTATATAGCACTAGTATACGTGCACTACTGCTGCTATTATTTTCACGGGTGACAAGACTTCACTTCGAACTTCCTTTTGTAATGGCTTCTTCAGGGGTTTGGGGTAACAGATAAACACGCCTTATTAATCAGTTAAGACTTCTCATCTTAAGAATTTCTTTAGAGGTTTCTGTGGTCACAGATTAGCCACTAGTGACAATCAGGCGGACTGCATACTTTCGTGTTTCACATTAAAAGCCTTGCGATAATAATATAGTGAAAGTTCGTCACGCGAGGGCGGTTGCCCCCGCGGCGTGTGTTGACTTGTGAGTGACGTCACTCGGGTGAATGAAAAAAAAGTTAGAGCATGGAAAATAGTTTACGTTCAACAATATTTGAACGTTGCATGCTGGAAATAGCTTTCAAAGGGCCGTTTTTATTTTACCGTGGTTCATGTGAGGTGTTCTTATTCAATGGCATATTTGTATGTGGCACGGCATGCGTTATGACCATAAACCTATTCGTTTTTCTTGCAGTTTCCATATGTAAAGTATTTATATAGAGAAAAAAAATAAATGGAGTTGGATATTTAAATAGAATGATACTACATGTCGAGTTAGATTAAATGTTTAATATTGCTTAATTTGAAGTACACTCTTCTACTTCGTTAACGTTTGCAAATAATCTTTTACTAAACAATATCCTCGACAGTCAACCTAGTATTCGTTCTTCGTTTCATAATGTCACATTTTTCTCACCATATATAACATGTTTTTTCTTGGTAAAGGTTTATTCTTAACTGGATCGCTTCATTTAGCGGTGACCGGCGCGGCACGGCCTAGACCTATTAGCGAATGTCGCAGATATATCTGGAATGGCCATCGATCCATTTTTATACCACTTAAACATTCAAATACAGCAATTCAATAAAATGACAATGGCAATCGAGCACGCAGACTTTAAATAGAACAAAGAGTGCTAGTTTAGGCGTGTCACATACACTTCTATGTCTATTGATGAAGGAACTCATTGTTCGAAATAGTGTATCCGTTATGTTCTTGAAACTAGAACACCGTGCATTAAATTAGGTGATTACTACTTCGCAGAAATCTGCTATTATCTTTTAATTCACGTAATATACCGCCGTCTCCGTCTCACAGGATCCTTGCATACAACAATTATAAAGGTATAAACAACCGTACAAACCACCACCAACATACTTTTGATGTTTATTTGCTGAAAGAACAACTTGGGTAATACAAAGTTTATTGCTAGTGGTTGCTCGTAGTTAATTAATGTAAGAGCAATCAATACATTGAGGGCTTTCGAGTGCATTTTAATCCGAAGTTATTAATAAATTTCCTTTCAATAGGTCCCATTATAAACTTACTTCAAACGCAAAGAATGATCGTTAGTCGTACGTCATTATTGACTAAATGATGATATTATTCGATAATGCGTAGGTTGCGTGCACTATTTTATAAATTGTTGACAAACGACTATATCTTAATAAATGACATGATACAATTTTACGAATTCGATACAAGATTAACGCACGTATTACGTTATTCACTTTCTGTTTCAAGTGCTTTTATTCATGTATGAATAAACAGTTTTAGAAAACTAATTATTTTAATAATATTCACACCACTAAGGATTGTATCTTATCTAAGCGGAGAAAACAACTATACGCATAACTAACTACGATTGTATGTGACTAGGTCGATGTGCTCGGACCTGGTGTACGTGATCCTGTTCCCGCAGCTGCTGATGGTGGTGCATTTCAAGAAATACTGCAACACGTACGGCTCCCTCGCGGCGTACATCATGGCGCTACTGGTGCGGCTCTCTGGGGGCGAGAAGCTGCTGGGGCTGCCGGCGCTCATCCACTACCCCGGCTGGGACGCCAAGAACGAGGTCCAGCTGTTCCCTTTCAGGACTATGGCCATGGTTTTGTCTCTCTTCACCCTGGCTTTCATATCTTGGCTGTCAGTGTAAGTATTTAAAACTTATTATCTAATGGCTTACTTCACGCCGTCGTCATTACATTGTCGTCGTAATTACTAACAGCAATTTGTGCTGCTGCGTACAAGTATTACATAGAAAAAAACTATCCGCATAATTAAAAAACGCCAGGTACGATGAAAAATAAGTAGGTAATTAAGTCTATATTTTCAGATCAATTCAGTTAATCAAAATATAAAGGGACCAAATCTAGCTTAGCTAACCTATCTAAAAAATCTAATAAAATTTATTTTCGACCGAAGCTCGAATCAATTTGGATAAATTTTATCGAAGTAAAATATTTGTTTGTAAATAAATCACGTCATAATATTTACCGTCCGTTGGATCCGGTGTTTGCCTCGATCGCCCTGATTTGAATCACAAACACGAAATGTCCTTTCATCTCGTCGAACTTCGTCCTCGCAAATATCATTTAGTCCCTTTTTTATTGGACCGACCTCTTGGAATAAAGTAATGCGGAGCTTTGAATCAGATCCTTGTTTTATGTAATTGGATGACTTTTATTTTCTCTTTATTGGTTAATTTTCATCCAATACAATCCCGATATACTACCTACATGTTTTAATAATAATAAAAGTAAGGTTATAGCAAGTTGCAGCGAACTGGAATTGTGTTTATGTCAATATAACATAAGGAAATCTAGCATTTTACATATCATTATACTTATTAATATAACAACAAAGGATCTTTAATAAATGTGTATTTAAAGAATATTATATGATTAAGCACATAATGTTATACCGACTATGAGAATCTCAATAACTTGAAAATTAAGTATGTCATTACCAAGACAAGGGAGAGAAAATTGAATTTTCACGATAATTTAATTTCAATTTAGCCGTCTTTGTACACACCGCGTTATACAATGTAATATTAGCTGACATAACAATGTAGAATCTGTTTAATCTCTGTCACGGCACTCGTGCCGCTATAAGTGCTGTAACACAATTAGGCCGTAAGCTGTCGCTCTACTGGCGATGAGACCACGCGCGAACATCTTGCAGTAAGTAACAACAGCAGGCTTCGTTGCAATGCTTTAGTAGCTTTACAGATATATTTGAACACCTCGATAGACCGGAAAGGATAGTGCATATATAGTATATCAAGTGTAATTCGCAAGTAGAAAAAATATTTAAGCTTGCCTTTCAATTGAATTAAATTTTGTCGACAAAAATAATTAAGATGGCAGACCACGACTGATTTTTGAAAATTAAATGTTTTATTTAAAAACAGAAAGTCTTTTGTATAACTGCTAACGGGAGACGGATTAGTATACCCATTAAGATTTAAAATGTTTATTTGAACATATCGATCATTTACTCATTTATTTATAATCATAACTTGCGTCTAACATTGCAGTTTATTTAGCCCAATGCGTTAGAGTATTAACTACATTTAAATTAAATTTATAATCTCTTCCATTAAATAGTTCTATAGTTTACATTTGCCGGTGAGACGCAAGTTTGCAGTCGCTTGTTCCTCTCCTAGGATCGCGGTGCCATCTTGCAAATTGCCTTCACACATGATCCAAATAAATTTGATGACGGCAACGTTAAAGTATATACGAGGCATGTTATTAAGTTACGTAGTGGAGGCACGATCTGCAAAACGTTACACTCTTACCAAATTGCCTTTTTTACTTTGTATCTATGTTTACTTAGGTTGTGTTTATTATACTCGTATAAGTTTAGGGTGGATAATTTCGTAGGTAGATAAGGGTCATCGGGTTTACTTAGTGTATCAAGTTCAAGTTTAATCAGTAATGTGCATTAACTTGTACTCATTAGCTTTGTTGTCTACAAATGTATTCGTGAGGCACCAAAAACATATAAGGAAATACTCAGAAACTCGGCTCTCATAGCTGTTGAATAAGACTATACCATTACATTATGGGCGAAATTTGCTGTTAGCTGCACCGGTGAAGGGTATTTGGCGATGCAGACTTGGTGTCATTACTGGCTTACTGTCGAGTGTGGTCGTGCGGCACGACTGCCCGGCTTCCAAGCTCTAATAACACTATCTTGTAATATGAGCCGCTTATAATGAGAACTCAACATCGATATGACTAAATAATAAAACCATTATATGCCTCCGCCGTTCATTCATCGATCTATCTATATTATATAGAGTACAGATGCACATTTTTAAGTAAATATGAAACTTTACTCTTGGTCCCAAAAGTCATGTAATTCATACCTGTGTTTCAACTTTAAACATCCGCTGAGCAGAATTTCAAATTGGATTTAGGTCGCACGGAAATCTAAATAATGAAAAATTCATTCTGCATGCGTTCAGGTTTTCTGACAAATAAAACCAGAATGTTTTTGGACGAAGAGTATAACCATGTTTAAATATTTATAGTAAATCGATTTACGAATATTTAGCTATCTTTGACAAATTCTTAGTATCCATCGAATAATCCATAGATGAACAGAAGGTGGTTTGTACTAAAACATTGATCGATTTTTGGCGGCTAAATATGTACATAGCGTGTGGGATTTCATTTCAGGTCAACATTTCGTCGATGGCCTAAATAAGTTTGCTACGGACAGAGTTCCGCCCACAAATAAGTTCGCCCTAAATTCATTTGAAATCGGATATTTTTGACAAAAAACTGACTGTCAATAACAGTTGTTCCTGAAAGGACGGTTTTTCATGTGACATTCCTGTAGGAATATACTTCACCACGCTGTCCCATTAGTATTTTTAATGTCTAGCCAGTTTTCTTTTATCCTAAATTTTTTTTTCAATCTATAAGTTTTTCAGTTATTCTATAATTCTGATAAGGTGTATTCGAAACTGATTGTTGAATTTTTTCTCTGAGATGCGAACGCGCGCAAATTGTGCCTCAATCTTTCTACTTGTAGCACAATCATATACTCTGCGTGTAATTTTTTATTTGTTATAAGCCATTTTAAAGTTAAGTCAATATAATAGTAAACTATCTACTTACAGTATTTAAAAGTTTTTGCGAAATGAAACCCAATGCTATCAATATTATAGGGTAAGTATAACTCAAGAAACGTTTCAAAATTTCGTGCAGTCTCCTAGGATTGACGTGTGTATCGATCATTGGTTTTGTTCCCAAGCGTAAATCGTAACTATACATTTTCATATAAATTTGTTTATGCTCATTCGGAGATTGTGTAAGACCTTGATAGAGAGGCTCGTGACGAGGGTTTGAGGAGCAATATGGAGCGAAGTAATTTGTGAGCCACGAATGTTTCCATCATCAAACCAGTATATGTTTCCGGAGTCACGTCTGTCTGTATGTGTTGAATGATTTCTAGGAACACAAAAAATATATATTGGTTCTATACAATATAGTAAAACATTATCAAAAAATATTAGTTCTCACTGATTTATATAAATTTATTTAATTTCAATATATACATTTACAAAACAGGTATAATGCGATCAAAGTGGAGGACAGAAGCGAGTATTGCACATACTACATAAACGAGTGATTGATACATAGCAGAATTTGCTTCTCACATCTTGTATTTATTACACAGACAAATATTTGAATGTAACAACAAATTAAAGTCCTTGAGGCGTAGGAATTGATGGTTCTACAGATGAGTGAGTGGATCGATCAACAGGTTGGAAGTACCACTACTTATCATATATTACCCTAATCGTGTGGTCATTTGATATCCTTTCACATTTTAAAAGTCTGCGTGTCGCTCTAGCTCGCTTCCTTCAGCTGAGGCACGCTGCCGACGTTTGAGAGTTTAGGCGGTGGTGCACATTATCTAACATGTAATAATGGTTCTATTTCACGCTCATTTTAACTCCATTGCCTTTTAAGCGAAAGTATGTGAAAAGCGATTTGTTTGCGTGTAATGTATATTTACTATGGTTAATTTATTTAGAAGAGTTCTAAGCTCTACATTGTAATTAACCGGACAGGCCGTCGTACTGTTACGACTTTAGGTAGTATTTGTATCAGGTTGGACAAAAATAATCAATTATTGTCTTCTTATTTGCTAATTCTCAACGGAAATAAATTTAATTCGTTATATAATTACGCCTCAATTCATGTTGCACAAAAAATATGCGTATGTTACGCACAATTCAACGTTATTATTGTTATGTTATAAAATTCATAGCATCACGCTAAATTGGAAAGTCACGCTTCACGCAGAGAGGTGAAGCAACTGTCGAATCTGGACAAGAGGAGTACCAGCATGGCACGCAGTATAGGGTCATCGAGCGCTCCCACGGATTTCTCTTTTAAATATCACATAATGTTGTGTTGCACATCATTGCTTTTTTATAGTCGAATCATTTCATTCTACTTTAATTAAGTCGTACAGACTAAAGTTGGTATTTCTGGAATTAATTGTAAATGTTTCTTTAAGAAGAAATACTTTTAAAAACTAGACGATGAATATCCTCTTAGATCTAGCTTTAGGTTGATGTTGCACACCTTGCCCCTAGGTTCCTATTCAACTCTGGGTACCTGAGCCCGGAGTCGGACTACTTCAACTGCGTGGTCAACATCCCCGAGGACATAAGGCGCGTGGACGAGCCGTCCGAGGCGGGCGAGCAGATGTCGGTGCTGGGCGGCGTGCCGGGCCGCCTGTACGGCGCCGCGCAGACGCTGGTGGGGCCCGACGAGAAGTCCGGCCGCATCAACCCCGCGCTGGAGCCCGACGACGACGACCTCGACGACCCCAACGACGGACCGACGCCGCTGTTTGGCAACAGCAGCGCGCCTCCCCCGGTCCAACCGTTCGGCAAACAGACGGCTTTCTGAGACGAGTATGAAATGTATCTGTACTAGATCCCATAGACTCATTTCCGCTCGGCCGATGTGAGTGTGTGTAGACGTTTACGTAGAACTGCACCGAACGTAGCAGTTTCGAAGATTATCAAGAACCTATTTTAATGGACTCTAGTGTTCAAGAACTGTAACATCGAAGCGTAATGGGTAGTATGCTCAAAATTACTTACGAAGTATCATTGAATATTTCAGAAAGCACAGTTTTATATGTGAGATACAATGCACAACGACTTAAAGCCTTTAAGCCAATCGGAGCTTTCGCCACCCTATTTGCATATACTGAAAGGTAATGCTCTATTCGACTGTTCGTGTTACTTTAAATAATTCCTAACGGCATGCTAGCTTGCGAATGTCGATTTAATTTAAAGTAGTTGGTTTTACATGACAACTGTATAAAAGCTACATGTAACAGATATAGGCTGGTGAAGATGCTCCTGATATTGTTCGAGAACTGACCACTGAGTATCAGTCAGCGGCTGTAGGAAGGCATCATAAGCAATAGTTTAGAAGGTGTATTGTACTAATGAATTTAAGAGAATTTATTTTGTAGGCGTTCATGATATTAATACGACTCGTGTCGACTAAGTAACCCATACATATCAAGATGTGAGAATAATATTTGTTGTTAGAGAGAATATTCTTATTATATAATTATTTATATTATACTGAAGAAGATTCCTTATTTAAGTCAATTAAAGTATAGAGCGAGCACACACATAAAAGTATGTTGGGTGCTTCATAGATCATATATTTACGAGAGGAGTGCACCGTAGTACCTCGCCGCACGCGATATAATATACGTCTAGATTCTATACGTCGATGGAGTAATTGGCGGGTTTAAAGACAGTAAGAGAGTTTAATAATATTTACATTTCGAATAGGACCAATGACGGCAACACTTTAATACATAAGTACAAATGTTATATAAAATAGTTGCTGAACGTATATTATTTTTTGACGATTATTTACGAATAGATTTTTATATGCTTTATCTTAATTTGAGTACTTAATTTGAGTTATAGTTTTATTATATATTTTACGAGCAGAAAAATATACGGAAGGTGATAGTTTAAAATATTGAGTTAAAAATATAATTATCGAGGTGTTATTCGAGTTCCTTGTTGGAATCTAAGCGTATATTGTGTCTATAAAGTGACCAAAGATATATTACAACTTGTACGTATTATATGTTTGGAAGAGTACGAATCTATCGCTTCAGAAGCATGCTCATAGGTCATAAGTATATTCAAATTAATTGAAGTAAGAATTTTATTTTGCTTCTCGACATATTATTTTTATATTCATATAAGTTATAAACGTAACTGTCGCAAATTATTTGCGACACTAGAATATACACATGGAGTACAATTTAGTAGCCAAAGTTATTTTTATAAGCGATGCTCTTTATAGTTTATTTATAAGGATGAGTGCTGACGGTAGTATTTACATGTAATATTTATAAAACTTGATAATGAGCATTACTCTGCAATCTTATTCTATTTAATGGCTGGAAGGAAAAAATATATTTGGTAAAAGACAGACTCTGAACAGAACATGCGTATACTGCGTAATTGGCAATGTATATTTAATGAAGTTTGAGTAATAACGCATTTCTTACTTTAGAATACATATTTTAATCGTTTTGTCAAACTGAAGTTGCATTTACAATAAACCTAAATCAAATTTCCTAAGATTTACTCAATCAATTCTGAGTATTAAGGCGATTAATACACTGATGATGTTACACGTATTGTTGCCCCTCAGCACTCTCCTTTACGTGTTAAGGCTAAAGTCAGGATGATTCAATCTGTTATTGGAACGCTTTGCATTGACTAGAGTTAGCTCCACAAAATATATATTTTAAGAAAATATTTCAGAGGTGGTTTCACATTATCGGAGGTTTTTGATGTTGTATTGTTGTTGATAGGTTTAAATTCCATCTGTTCTAAAATTTGAAAATTTGATAACTATGTTATTTCTTAATCAGATTTATTAAAATAAAATGTTTATCTT
>DWGW01000181.1:0-17825 GCA_018247775.1 Udranomia orcinus
TCGAGCCTTGAACGCTCAATAGCGCCGACTCAGCGCTCGACGCTCGACGCTCAGCGCTAATTTTTACAACACTACTTACGATGTCTTTATTATTTTAAGAAGTGACTTAAATTCTGCTATAAATACAAAACTACTAGTGTACAAAATACTCTTCCACATGTGTAAATATATAAATAAACTCTTATCAATTCAATAATAACAAGTGCAGGGTGTTAATCCTTCATTAATATTGCAATATTTTCTTCACAGGCTACCCAGGACAACCTGCAACAAGCTTTGGAATATCTGAACAACATTGTATCTAACCAAGAGTTTAGGCCTTGGGAGCTGAGCGACAATATCCCACGCCTGAAGTATGACCTGGCTCTCCTACCGCCTCAGGTACTTTGTTTGTAACAAGTGTTCTCAAGATGAGACCAATCTTTGCAGTGCTCTACAAATCTTGTCAAAGTACATCTAGGAAAGACAATAAAAGTTCCTCTAAATTTACATCTCAGTTGGTAACTTAAGTTTTTCTGAATATCTTAAGCATCATATGTATTAAGTAACCATTGTATTAAAGGAGGCTATCAAAATTAATACAATTATAGTACATTTAAATGACTTGAATATTTACCTAGAAAGGGCTCAAGGTAAAGGGTGAATTAGATAGATACTCCTTATCCTCCCTTTGTAAAGTGTATATTGCAATTGCAGGTACGCGCCGTGGACCTCCTCCATAAGGCCGCGTATCGTCGTGGTCTCGGTAACTCTCTGTACATCGCCCCCAAGCGCATGGGCAAAGTCAGCTCTGAGTCACTCCAGCACTTTGCCAGCTCCAACTTGACTCCTGGCCGCTGTGCTGTCGTCGTTGTTGGTGACGGTCAGGTAAATCATATTTATTTTATTATGGTTTATTGCACAATTAATTTATCTAAATAGACATAAGTTGGATGTAATATATTTGGAACAAAAATTCATTCTTCATTCATGCAAAGTTATTCATCAGATGGTAAGGTAAAGCATTTCTCTTTGTATTAAAGCAATTTTTTACTGTATTTTTTTTCTTTTTTCAGGAAAGGGCTGGACTTGTGGCACAAGCTTTGCAATTGTCTTCTGGAAGTGAGGGACAAGCAGAACCTGCCAAGTATTATGGTGGTGAACTGAGGTACCTTGATATACACATATTTTTAAGTTTATATACTTAGTCCTCTTTTTATAAGTAAATCTGTGGGTTGCAGAAATAGTAAATAGTAGCTTTAAGACATTAAATTTAAAATCTTGCAATTTTAAATGACATTTAAATTGGGGGAAATATTTAGTAATGGCTAACTCCTGGGAACAGTTTGGAATCATTAGATTTAATTAGTAATGCTGCTATAATAAATTAAATCAATAGATTAAATGTATAACTTCATATATTCAGGAAGGAAATGGGAGGTGATTTGGCGCATGTGGCGATCGCCGTTCAAGGCGCGCCCGCAGGATCACCGCAGAGCCTCGCTCTAGCTGTTGCTGCTAAAGGTACCGTTTTGTAAACATCATGTTAATACTAGCATGTCAAATTTGTAGCATTTTTTTTGTGAAACTAGTATTCGAAACATTTGAAGAAATTTAGTTTATGAATATGGTATGATCTGCATAGATTCTAAAATTTGCTATTGTACTTATTATACTTATACATAAAGTATACTCTTTGATTGTAAATATAAATGAATATCAGTGTGCTTGAAAAAAAGTAGTATTCAGTTTTGTTTATATTTACATATAGATTCAGAATACTCATAACTTCAGTGATTCCAGATTTTTGTCAAATATACTTTGCTTGGGACTGTTCTTAAAATATCCTTAATCTCATCTTATGTTCAAAAATGAAAGGTTTCTCTTAAGCTGGGTTTTCCAAAAAAAAAAAAATTTATTTATGTTGGTAGCGCTCGGTAATGGCCCTGTGACCAAGTGGGGTGCGGACAACTCCCCTCTTGCAAAGGCAGTGGGCAACATTGGACCATTCGCTGCTGCAGGCTTCAACGTATCTTACTCTGACAGCGGCCTGTTTGGAGTTGTTCTTTCCGTGCCTAAGGATGAAGCTTCTGCTGTAAGTGGCTTTCACAATGTGCTTATCATATTTTCTGCTATTAAACTATAATAGCTTGTTACATGTGTATTGTGAGTTATGCATAGTATGCACTATACATTAGGCACGTTTTTGTTTATGTAAACAAAAACGAATCTGTGGAAAATCTTTCAAACAACTACTACTATTACAAGCTTCTTGTAAATACATGATAGCAAAATCTGTGTAATTTGCAACTTTCGAACATTAGCTATGAAGATCATGTTTTTAATATTCTAGGGGGTGAAAGCTGTTGGAAAGGTCCTGAAGTCCCCCAACCTTAGTGATAGTGCCATCAAGGCGGGCAAGAACCAATTGAAACTCCAAGTGCTGTGCGAAGCTGACCAGAGCGCTGCACTCGCTGAGTCTTTAGCAGCACAAGGCTTATACACCGGATCAGTCAAATCACCTCTGGATTTGGCTAAGGAAATTGACCAGCTTTCAAGCAGTGACATATCACAGGTATATAAATCTCAACACTATAAAAGTTCATCATACACTTTCCTATTTTCAATGCATAAATGTAGCCATTACAATAGTCTGTATAAAATGTACACATTATTTTTATTATTACACATTAGTAGCACATTATTATTGCAGTCTGTAAGGAATCACATTTATGTGGGCAAATAATATGATGTACCTAACAAAGAAAAATCACACTTTGCAAAAGTCAACTTGCTTATGACACAGACAAATTAGTGTGTTTTTATTATCAATTTAATATTATTTTAAGTATTTATTCTAGAACAGGGCTCAAATATTGGCATATATTCCATGTCCCAGCTACCAAACTTATGTTACTTAAGCTATTACTTTAAGCTATACCTATGTTTTAGTCATGTAACTTGCAAATGCAATTGTACTTCTGATGTATACACAAATGTACCTATTATAGAAAATTTATCTATGGATGAAAGTACTTCATAACGCTATTACTTTTCTTACAGGCTCTTACTAATGCCGCAAGGAACAAAGCTTCTATTGGAGCAGTCGGAAACCTTGCATTTGTCCCATACGTAGATGAACTATAAATCTTTATTAATTTATCTTAGAGAAATAAATCAAACACAACAATGATTGTAGTGTATATTGTTTTATTATAACTTATTGTTACCTGATCATGTTGCAATTTATCGGTCCTAAATAAGCAGAATTCTCACCATCAATATTCTACTGCATATGTAACTAAAGGATAATAAATGAATAAATTATTATCTGGGTTTTATTCACCTTCTTTTAGACTATATTCTCATAGTTAATCTTAACATGCTATAAACACACACAATCACATGTAGTACTTAAATAGTGGGTATAGGGTGGGCCCAGTAGTCACTGAATTAAGAATTGATATTGTGAGATTCTCCATAGATAGATGGTGCTTTATACACAAGATTCCACTGTACCAAAATAAATAGTGTTTATATTAACTCTTTCAACTATTTAATCTGAGTGGTTCAGATTCTCTTATGGCTTCCGGCCTTATGTTATCTGCCTCCTCATATACATTGGGTCAGTGCATGGCACTGTGTGTGGCAGCCATTCCTCTTTCCATGGCTCTGTGTTAACAAATTGCAGGTTTTTATTGTAATTGGTGAATTATGTATACATGATTTCAAGAAACATGTCTAATTAGTGTTGAAGTATATACATAAGTCCAGATATTTTAAAATTAATACTAATAGGTTAATTGAAAAAAATCTTACTTTCATCTATTTTAAACATTAATAAACATTGAACATTATAGTAAAACTAATGAAATTTAGCCAAAAATGAAACAATATGAAAAATCGCATTATATAGCAATAATGCATGTTTATTCTAATTTCTCTTAAAGTAACATCACATTAGACTTAAAATGTACTGATATTTGAATATCTTCTAACTTATAATTAACTTTAGCATACATTTTGACAAACTATTGCCAGGTGTTATCTAACACTTGTTCTAATTTCTAAGACAATTTAACTGAAGCTGTGAGTAATAGTAGCATTAACAACATATATTTTAAAACAATATTTATTTTTGAATTTTTGACATTATATTTTGTAAAAAAAATGTGTTTTTATTGATAAGAGGTTAAAAGCAAAGAGGAGAAATATCTCCTATTTCAAATTAAGATCAAAATAACATTCACAACATCATATGGCTATACAAATGAATACAATAATAAAAAAGCAAGTAATTTCATAAATTTGAAATTAAATGTTTTGTTGTTTGAATTAGGAGTTAGTTAATCACTACACTTGTTTAAACAGTTCATGAGTTGATGGGTACTAGTATAAAGGGCTTATATGTAAGGACTTAGTCCTCATGGCTTTTTAACAATATTGGACCTAATTTATTTAAAGAAAAGAATCTGCAATCCCCCAAAATGTACACTTTATTCATGAGATTTAATATTCAAATTGATATATTATGCAATATTTTAAAATTTCGATAGTGTTTTATATTTATATAATGTTTAATATACTTTGGATTAAATCTGTACTTAGAAAGACACCTATAACTTAATGTTATTGAATTTATTGCACCTCTGCTTCATTTAATAACATATTTGGGATTCCTTTAGAAATTGGGAATTGTCTACCTGACTCTGGACATGTCAAGTATCCTTCTTCCACTTCAACCTCCAATAACACTCTGTGAGCTTTTTTCAGGAATTCTTCGTTCTCTTCAAACTTCGGGTCTAAGTTTTGTGGTAGGCCGTCGCTATAACCCAGTCCATGAGCCGCCTTCCAGAGCACTTCCCAGTCTACTTTAGGTATAATTCGCGTTATGAATTCCTGGTTAAAATCGACTTCAGCTACCTTCACGTCCGTAGCATTGATTCCGAGTGGATAGCCAGTCATAACACCCTTTAGACATTTCGAAGTAAGCATGTTATGCGTAATAAGCTTCATCTTGAATTAAGTGAAACAAAGGTAAAACAATTTATCACTCGGAACTATCAGAAGTAATATTAGACAGAAAGAGAGAGAAAAAATTAAATTAAATGAAGCTTTTTATCCAATCTCTATAATAAGTATTTCAACGAGAAAATAAATATTGACTTGACGTTGACGTGCAAGAGGTTAAGTCTACAGACAGGATACTAATATTGTCAAACCATTGAGTTTAAGTCATAGATAATATTGACGTCTGGAAGCTATTAAATAATATTAATAATTGTATCTGACAATTTTTATTGAAAATCTTAGAAAACATGTTACATATACATATTTATATTAACTTAAAAAAATAGCTGAATTTAAATTATGAATAAATAAAAAAAGAATTATAAATCTATGCATGTACCTTCTCTATGGTTTTTTTTGCCTTTATCATAAATATGTTCTTTCTCCTGCAAAAATATAATCTATTCTGTAATCTCTATGGTCCTTAACTCTGCCTGTGCTGGTTTTGTTTGTAGTTGATATTATTAGTTTAATGTTATTTACATGTACGTGTTGCTAATACTCAAGATTTGTTTTCTAAAATAATTTATTTATTTTTATTTTTCGAAAAATAATTTAATTTCATGTAGTGCTACAATAATGGCTGATCCGGGTGATACTGTAACGGTAGAAGATCCGAATCCATCAACGTCACAGGTTACTTTGACCCAAATGTTCCGATCGAAAAATTGTATTATAGAAGCAGCTAATAACAAGACATTTCCACCACCATGTAATGATAATTTGCATGCCGCTGCTGTTTTAAGTGTGCCACAACAAAAGAATGTGTCACCGATATCGATTGATAATTCTAGTACTCTTACTGGAAATCCCGAAAGCGCGCAAAATGCTATACCACCGTCGCAAGCTGAAAACAGCGAAGAATCTGGGAAAGAAAGTGCGGTTTCGCCTAAGAAGAAGAATGCAAAGAAAAAGGAAAATCGTAAGTTGCAGTTACAGATGCCTCCCAATGAACAAAAGGTTCAGACCAATTATTCAGCACCAGCACAGGCTAGGGTACAACATCGAGTGAATTCGCATGTTTACGACAATGTTTCACACTCAAGTTATTTACAAAATGAACGGTATCCAGTGCAAGAGTACTTTCAGAAATTTATAACGCCACTATATGCTCCAGCCAACATAAGGTGTTTGGAAAACATGAGACGCCATCCAAATTTACAAGTACAGAATCCTCAAGCTCAACAACAATCAATGAGTGTTCCTAGTTCACCTGCTTGTCCAGGACCTGGTTTGCCCCCCACAAGTTATCCTAACAGCCCTCTTCTACCCCCACCAAATACACCAAGATTTATGCAGAATGCAATGCAACATCCTTTGCTCTGTCAGTCTTTCTCACCTCCACCAGTACATAACAACTTCTATCAACCACAATATAATATGATGAGAAATTACTGGGTACCTTATTTACCACAGGTACCTGTACATAATTACCAACAAACTCAGCATCAACAAAATAGAACAAAAAAAGCTAGGAAGCCTGATCCTCCAATTGTTTTTGAACCTTACCTTACATTAGATGAGGTAGAAACTGGCTTAAACAATAACACTTTGATCGAAGGTGTGATAAGAATCAATCCTAAACAATACCAACATGCTTACCTACGCAGTAGTGATCGTTCTGAACAGGATATCTTTATTGATGGAGTTAAAAATAGAAACCGAGCTCTGGAAGGAGATGTTATTGTAGTACAATTGATTAATGATAGTGATGACACCAATGATACAAAAAAGAAAGAAGCCAGTAACGGGGCAGAGAATAAAAAAGTCAACGACGATGTAAAAGACCAGGAAATCAATAATGAGGTAAAGAATAAAGAAGATAATGATGTGACTAATAAAGAACAAAACAATGATGTGAAAATTAAAAAGGGCAAAGTAGTATATATAAAAGAAAAAGTTCACAGGAGAAATTGTATTGGAACCTTAAAACTAATGGCGGATTTGAATAGACAAAATGCTCTATTTGTACCTCGGGACAATAGGATTCCTAGATTACTTATACCATTTACTAGTTGGCCTAACAATTTTTATAATGATGTTGACAAATACGAGAATGTTCTGTTTCTTGCTATAATTGAAGAGTGGGAAGTGTCAAAATTTGCTAATGGGAAAATTGTAAGACAAATTGGATTGTCTGGTAATATGGAGGTTGAAAGAAAAGCTATATTAGCAGAAACTGAATTAGATGTGACTCCTTATGGACCAGAATACAAACATTTTTACCCTAGACTTGATTATGTCATACCAAAAGAGGAAATAGAAAAGAGACTAGATTGTCGAAATATGTGCATCTTCAGCATTGATCCATTCAACTGCCGTGATATTGATGATGCTGTGTCGTGCAAGAAGCTGAGTAATGGCAATTATGAGGTGGGGGTGCACATTTCTGATGTGACACATTACTTGACAGAAAATACCAAACTGGATGAGAAGGTAGCAGAAAAGGCCACAACGATATATTTAGTTGAAAGAGCCTACCACATGTTGCCGGATGATCTATGCATGTTATGTTCTTTATTTCCTGGTGTTGATAAACTTGCCTTTTCTGTGTTTTGGGAAATCACAGAAGATGCTACAGTTGTAGATCACAGGTTTTCTAAAACTATTATTAATTCCTGTTGTCAATTAGCATATGAACATGCTCAAGCTGTTCTAGATGGAAAAGAAAATGCTGAAGCTTCCTTTCCTGAATTTTACAATGGCTATAAATACAAAGATGTGTATGAAACATTGAAAGTTCTTGGAAATCTGTCATCTATAATGAGGGACAGAAGATTTGAGACTGGAGCATTACGCATTGATCAACCAAAATTACATTTCACTCTCAGACCTGAAGATGGTATGCCTGAATCATATGAAATATATCAAAGTAAAGGAAGTCATCAACTTATTGAGGAGTTCATGTTGCTAGCTAACATGACTGTTGCAAAAAAAATAATTGATGATCATCCAAAATTAGCTTTTTTGAGGTGTCATCCACCTCCAAGTGGATACATGTTAAAACAACTGGCAGCTTCTTTAAAACCAGTGGGTATTGAACTAGATATTCGCTCAGCTGGTGACTTGTATCAATCCGTGTTACCATACGTAAGTCCTGACTGTACTGATAAAGGAAGAGCCATGGTTCTGAGCATGCTTTGCGCTAAGCCCATGTCTAGAGCTCGATATTTTTGTGCTGGTGATTTGGAAAACGAAGATTTTCATCATTATGCTCTCAATGTCCCCTTGTATACACATTTTACAAGTCCAATTAGACGTTATGCTGATATTATGGTGCACAGGTAATTCATTCTATAGTTTACATTGGGGAAAATTTATATTTAACTGTATATTTTGGGGAAAAAATATGTACATTTAGGGATTAGAATTTATAATTAGAATTTTTTTATCAATGAATAAAGTAATGATTTTTCATTAAATATTTGCAATGCAATGGTTTCAAAATATAATCTAAATTGAAAAAGATTTTCTTAACTTAACTTAACAGGAAAAAAAAGATTCCTGATTATGTTTTTATTGACATACATAAAAGAATTTATAATTTTCTAAATATTTGCAATGCAATGGTTTCAAAATATAATCTAAATTGAAAAAGGAGACTTTTTCAAATCATGATTATTTTGATAATTAGTTTGACCTTGACAGGAATAAATAAGCTTCCTTAAATATGATTATGTTATTATTGACATACATAAAAGTAATCTATGTTCAATGACACTATTAAGCTATCTCATAATTTTTAGATTTTACAAAGATCAAAATGGGGACAATGTATTAAGCCTTGGAGTTAAACTGCATGGCTTCATTTCTATTTTTGTTAGAATTTTGTACCTGCGTGCAATAACTTTATTTGACTTAAAAACGACTTTTTCAGACTATTATCAGCTAGCTTGGAGTATAGAGAAGTCCCTCAATGGGAAGTGGATTACGTGAAACAAGTAGCCGCACAATGCAACAAACAAAAGTTTAATGCCAAGAAAGCTGGCGAATTGTCTACTGAGTTGTACATTTTAAAGTACATTGAGATGCGTTCACCTATGATAGTGGATGCTGCAGTGGTTGAAATCAGAGAGAAATACATTGACTTTATAATAATAGCAATGGGTTTAAACAGAAGAATGTTTTTCAACAGTGTAAGTATTTTGATATTGTCTTTTCTCATTCAATATAAAGCTGGCCAATGGTTTTCTCTTGAATTCAATTTAATATGTCTCATAGCTGATTTTTTAAATTAATATTTTATGTATTTAATATTTGTTAGTGATAGATGTCTGTAAAATAACAATTATATAAATAACAGTTGCATGTTGTAATACCATTGGTTAATAATCTTGGTCTAATTTAGATATACGAATTTTAATCTACATTCTGTAATTGAAACTTTATGCTTATTTTTTTCTAGGATTTTCCGGGCAAATATGAAAGAATAAAGAGTGACGCTGGTAGCCGACTTGCTAAAATGGAAGTGAAATGGAATGCAACCACTTCTGAACCAGCTATTAAGCAAGTTATTGAGGTTTTCTCAATTGTAAAAGTAGAAATGTATCATGATGACAATATGTCAAAGGTTGGAATGCGACTATGTAGACCACAGCAGTAATACGAAAGACGAGTATTTAATACTAAGACGAAGATTGCCCTTGTCAGTATTTATTCTTTTGACACAGTTCGTTAAGAACTTTCACGTGTAGCTTGTACTAAATTTAGTACTGAGTGCATAATATGAGGTTGTATTATTGAGTTACTGTAAGACACAAAGTAAGCACAGGATTGTGCTACAATTGTACATTTTTAAAACCTATATAAAACCACCTTTTTTACTGCTTTCACATAAAAATATATTGCTTAGGAAATATATTTCAATTCTGCACTTTTTAAAGTTAAGGGGTTGTGTTGTGCTCTTGTACTCAGAACATTGTATTTAAATGAAATTGAATACAACAGTATGAGCGAAGACATGAAGTAACATAAATGTTTAATAATTGAATTAATTATTGTATTATGATAAACTTTCATTGCTCACGATCTGCATTTATGTGTAATCTATATTTAAATTGTAACATATATTATGTATTAAACTAAGGCATAAATTGAGCTATGATTTTCAAATCAAAAGGGAAACTGGTAACAGTTTTGTGTAAGTTAATTATAATTTTGGCTTCTTTTCTGACTAGAATTTATAATTATATTCTGTTTACCGAAAGAAACTATAATGTTACAAATTCTAACAAAAGGTAAGATTGACATGAACTTGAAAAAAATATATTGATAAAGTGACAATTTAAATAGATAATACGATCTATTTAAGACGTTTTAAATAATAGTTACCTAATTAGTAGATTTTAAAATCTAAAAATAAAATAATTAAAGTTTCATAGGAATATGGCACAGAAATCTGATTAGTACAAGTTGTTAGAACTGTTCGTTTCTACTAATGTCCCATGGGCTAATGCAACAAGGTTGAACGTTGTTACGAATTTTCTTAACTGTATTATTTAGGTTTCTGTGGAATAAGTGTAGTAGGTATGGTAGTGTTTTGTACATGTTTTATTTTGTAGAACAAGTCTATCGCTTCGGATGAAATCTTGCCAATTTTTTCGACGTTTTTTTGTATATTAGAAATACATTTATTTATGTGTACAAAATTGTAATCGGTATAAATTGTATTTGTACGTTTTTGAAATGCATAGAAAATTGTATTCAATTATCAATTTTATGGAATTTTAATAAACAAAATTGAGCTATTTTTTTAAACACAGGGATTTAATATATTTATATAAAAAAGAGAATTCTTTATCGGAGCGAAAATCTTTTCTAGAAGCATTACGCCGATTCACGTGCGTAAAAGCAAGCTTATATATGTTACGTAAATTTAGTATGTATTTATGTAATTATATATTTTCTGAAAAAAAAAAGTAACTTTACCTATATTAAGTAAAGTTTCAGGATATGATAGGTCTTTACAATTTTAACTGACATATAAGGTATTTAGTCTTAGAAGTATGGGATAAAAATTTATTTAAAAAATAGCTATAATTTTATTTTTGTTTTTTTATGTGACGTACTCCGCGGACTACATTCGTTATTTATTTTGTTTTAGAAGAATTCAAATTATGTTTTACGAATTCAGAGTACGCCTTTAAATTAATTGTGTTTGGATCTCATCGATTTATGTAAGTACTTGGAATGTCTACTAAGCGCTATTTGCGTTATGCGATCTACGTTACTCTTCTCGATTAATAAATTATATGAATTCCAATTAAGTCGCAGAAACTTGCGCTGTTGTTTGTTTGACAACATTCGTGTACACGAATAAAGTGTTTAGTGGTTTATTTATAAGTCTTCAGTGGTAGTTTACGCTCGCGCGCAATTGAATGATAATCTGGCGCGAGAACGTACTCTTATAACATTTGTTATCTATGCCACATACACATTCCTATTTTATTTGTTTCGTTTTCCTAAGTACGTGCAAGGCGGGCTCAATTCAATGATTATTTATTGTAATGATATTGAAGTTTGAAACGTGACCCACCAAAACAGGTTTGTGGTCGACAAAAGATATGATGTGAAATCTGATTACGTTTTCTTCAATGAAGTAACCCTTATCAAACCAGGACATGACAGACCGACCCGAACGCCCCAAATAGATACATATTAAAATGTGATCTCGGATTATATTGTATTTACTTGTGTATGCCAACTATTTTATTGATGTACAAAATTTGAAAGACATTTGTAAATATTTTTAGAATTACATAGTTTTAATGGTTTGCATCATCTATTATATGAATCTAGTGTATAGCATTTCTTTCTGTAATTAATAGAAAAAGTAAAATACATAAATAGAATTCACATTGCTTAACTTAAATAATATAACATGCTTAATCCACATTTGTAATTATTTATTTCAATTTCACGTTTTGTTACTTTACAATTTTAATTTAATGATCATGATTTTTTAAAATATTTATCCAACAATGTGTTTGTACGTCTTGTATTTTTTGTACAGTTTTTTTTTATTATTATTTCGACAATTGTCATTGACTATTTAGTACAAGGTTAAAAGTATTTCTTTATTTAGCATAAGATCGCAGAGCTCAATGTTAAAGTGCATGCTATGAAAGAAAAAAATAAATGTGGTTTATAAATTAATGTAGCGAATTATGTCTATTTTATTTCCCACAACTTTTACAAGAGTGGGACACCCTAATTCATTTAATTGCACTACCCCAATGTGGTCTGACAAATATCAGTAAGTGATCGACTAGCCTTGCAACTTCAGATGTTCAAAAATACAAAAATAGACTGCTTGTTAGAAGCATACAATTATGTCACAGTGGTATCAGACTGCTGGTCTTTTCGCAAATTATTTTCTAGGTCAACTGATATCTACGCAAGCTGCGCTCGGCTGTCGCTTCTCTGTAAATACCTGAAGCGAACAAGAAATAAAAGCAGCAATGACATGCTGTATGCTGCGAGAATAAATTGGTAGAAATACCAGGAACACTTCTATAATTTTCCTTCTCTGAACGATGTTTTGTGATGCAAAAATAGATTGAACGCTTTCGACAGGACTTACTAGGTTTTGTTGAGCAATTTTTGAAAGGTGTTTATAGTGGTTTATGTTTCATTTTATTTTATTTGTTGCATCCAACGGCTTAGTTCTATGAGGCATGTTTAGTACAAATCGGGAGGGGAGAGGGGTATATGTATATATGGGTATCCGCCCACAGTATACATCTTGTAATATCTAGGTAGAAGTCTTGCAATCTTAGAATGTACGCCTCACTTAACTAAATTAATTTAAGAACTAGATTCGTCCGTGTATTGAAGGGTCTACTAATCTCTAAGTTCATGTTTATTGGCGGAGAGTACACGAATTCTAGGGCACTAGAAATATATGTCCGCACTGTCACAGTCAACTTATTATTCATGTACTGCTTGTTTAACAAAGCCAGCAATTTGCGTAATCTTTACTATTTACATAAAAAGGAATCAAATATTCGTAATATCGAAATTGCTTTATAAAAAGTTACACGTGTGGGTAGACTGGAGGGGCATGTAGACTAATAGATTTCTCAATATACCTATAATATAATCTAGATACAAATAATATAGTATTGTGAAATGTCTCAAAAGAACAAAAGTATATTAGAACACAAGAAAAATCTTAACAAGATTTTTTTCCCTTTTTTTTACAAAATATTTGTTTCTAACGAATGGTACATAATCCCCGGAAATAGAACGTAATTATCGGATATTCTGTAACATTGAAGAGAGATATTAGTAGGTATTAGTTTAACAAGTATCTGCATTACTCTAACATAAACATTTTTATATCCTTAAAAAACAAATTTTTCATCTTTAATATTTTATTAGAGAATGTTATTTCACGATGTTTATGTTAGGTTAGAAAATTTCTTAACGGTGCACTGTGTAATGTATTAAATATTATATAATTAAATCGTGTACAAAAAATATACTTTTATATACCACTTAACTATTTCAGAGATGTACAGTTCTCTGTTATGTCCCTCATGTTAAAATTTAGCCCAGGATCTTGAATAGGATAACAAAAACTTTTTGACATAATAATGGTTCGCTCAGTTTATTCACCCCAAGTAAAAACTTAACTTGCTTTTATTTAGGATATGTCAGGTAATTTATTTTATTATATTTAATATGAATGAATATATGGAAATGAAAACAAGAAGTTAAAGTGCCATTATATATGGAAATACACACCAATAAATGAGGTTTATAAGAATTCTTAATATGTAACAATACATAAAATATTTATAGAAATGCTTTGTTTAATAACAAAGATAAAGACGAAAAGTGACTTGATTTCTGACGGGAAAACAAATATTAGTTATGTATTCAAATAAAACAATAAATTGAATTTACTTTTTAATATTATTAAAAATTACGTAGACATAATATTTTGTGGTTACATAGAATTATTCTGTATAAACAATGTCGCGATTAATGCTTGCTCCAGCTTCCAAATGTGTGTGAATGCTGACAGATTTGCTTCAAAATATCAGCAATTTATTTGCAGAATCTATGTTGATCTACTTCTGTATTCCAAGTACACAAATAACGAAAGCGGATATTGTTCATTACACAAAGATATTTTCCAATGAAGCTTAATCTTCACATGACAAAGTAAACGCAAAAGTTCTTCCACATAGAAACTGTGCTATAGCAATATTTTATTGCTGTCATTTAAGTTGTCATGTAAAAGCAAGGTGACTATCTTTATCTTAACAAGTTAATTTAATCACAAGGGCACAGCGAGGCTGGTGCTTGAGCCGGGAGCTTCTCCACTTTGTGGGCCAGATTCACGTCCGACATTCTGAAATCCAAAGTTATATATTAAAAAAACTTGAAAGGCAAGAACTATCGGCGTTAGATACGACTTTTGTACCTAGTCGGAAGACGGAAGAACGGAGTAGTTGGAAGACTTATAAACGTCTTCAATGAGTTTAAAAAATAGAGATTAGACCCAATTAAATGTAAGTATATTATATGTAAGTAAGTATACTGTTCAAATTAAAATAGTGGCAACATCAATGAGTCTAATCGAATTTTAAGACTTAGAACATGTTCTTTATCATGATTATGTCCATTGTTATTTATCATTAATGAAGTATCTACTTGAAAGACACTATGAGAAAATTAAAATAAAATTCCAAAACCTAATAGGTGAATATACGAAGAACAAGTTATTTAATAAATTAATGTAAATACACTTAACATGATAAAAGACAAATTAGAATCATACAAGAACAGCGCAATGAAGCGAAATGCGGAGCGGTTTTCGCAAGAGTACAGTCGCTCGGGGTGGGTCGACTCAGCACGGAAAGCAAAGGTCGCCAGATAACGAACAAGAAAATAGCACGCATAAGTCACATGCTAAAATATTTCAAAAAGTTGTAGGCTCGGCGATTCGTAGACGAAGAGTACGATACGCTGTCTCGTGAGTTTGCTATTGAACCAAAATCATACTGTAATAAATGTCGAATTATTAAGAGGGTTGGGAGTTTTCTCCCGGTCATCCATGTCCTGAGAACTTGAAAGCGTTGAAAACTGATGACCACTAATGGAAATGTATATAACGTTCATTGACTGTATTTGTATACCTTATAATGATAAAAAAAACACTATTCTTAAAACTATCTTTAAAGAGAATTACATTTTCCGACATAAAACTGAATCTCTACGAATGGCGGCCAAGGTCTGTAATGACTAACAATTAAAACGCAAAATACAAGGCATTAAATACGGAGACCCGACTTAGCCATGCTTATAATTAAATAGAACCTAAACTTGTCTCTTGTAATTATTGCAACATTATTTTAATATGAAATGGAATTGAACTATATAATATTCAGTCCAGTGACCTTAAGAGATATTTGCCTCCCCAATTCATGTATAATTCATGTATAATAAGAGCTAAAGCAAGATACTTAATCCTCAGGGGATCGTCAGAACTATTGTTCAACAACTCCTAAACTTGCTATAAGTATAGCAGTCTCCATCCTGGAATAACCTGAAGCAATAGCCCCGATAATAAATAAAGATTATTATATGGAATGTAGTAACTATATGTATCAAAATGTAAAAACTTTATAGCTAACCCATCATATTAGAAAATAATGAACCAGAGTTTCATACCTTTACATGAATTTGATTCTTGAGCATGGCAGCGCGCAAAATTAACATTGATGTTCGTCGCTGATATTCTTTTCCCATTGCCAGACTTCTCTCAAATGTAGTGCTCCTTTGGTCCACATCTTTTGCATACAGAATCTTATTATGTGAATCAATACGGGCCTGTATCTGACCGTCAAGTATTAACTGCATAAGCTCATCTTCTAGAGCGTTTACCGTGCGATTAAATGCATCAGCCATCAATCTCATATCAGCCGAAAGGTAGGGGCTGAAGTATTGAATTAGAGCTCTGTTTCGGATTTGCATGTAGAGTGAATTTAAATGTGGTGCTAGATACATGTCTAAGAGGAGATTGTCTCTTATCTCATCCAATAGCCTTAGGCAGGAGGCATACTTAGATTCATAAAATTTAAAGATAATGTCTCGTAACTGTGGCTCTAGTTCTAAGAATAATTTAAAAGAACTGCTAACTATGACTTGTTTCTGTAATTCAGATCGATCAAATGTGGCAAGGGCACATAGACCTCCATATACAGCCACATTATTGCTGCTTAGCAGCTCTGGATATTCACAATGATCAATGCTAGCAGCTAGGAAATGTTTTGCAGCAGACTTGTATTTCTTAGTGGCAAGCTCTGCTAACCCTGCCGCACATTTTAAACGTGTCAGTATAGACTGATTCGAGTCCTTCCCAGGAACTTCATTGAAATCGGGTGTGCCTTCAGCTTTGGACACGTAATTAAGAACATGCGCCCAATTTTGCAAGTACACTGACACCTTGACCACATTGAGACACATCATTATAATATGTTTGCCACTAGTGCAGTAATCCCTTGCTCTTGAATAACATTTCAAAGCACTGGTTAGGTCACCACAGTCAAGATAGTGGTCACCGAGATCATCATGCCCTCTCCGAATGCTTTCTTTAATGGAATTAGTTTTATAGTTTTTCAAGTCTGTATCTAGTTTTTCTAATTTGATAGCAGCTTTTTTGGTCTTAGATTCTATCCAAATGCTGTCCAGCACAGGAATGTCCTGTGAGCCCATCTGGACTGCAACATCTGGGAGGCCAGCTGCTGCTACAGCTTCAGCAAGCTTCTTGTGTAAAGTTTGGTATAGACTTACGTTATAGGTGGTCATGACATAGGATATAGCCATTTTAAGAGCTTCTAATCTAAGTGAAGGGCAGTGTTCTGATACAAACATTAATCTATACAACTTTGCAAATCCTGTGTACGAAGCAGCATACGTTTCCAGATCCAGAGTAGGGTTCTCGACCACGTAACACTCAGTTTCATTATTCTCATTGTCTTCAAGTGGTACGTCCACTTGCATTGGCTCAGCGTTACTCTAAAATAAAGACATCATTAGTTTTAACATTCGGTAACACTTTAACCAATTCATGGTACATAAAAGGACGTGAACATTGCTTGATAGTGATGCAGTGCTTACCATTTCGAACATTTTATATCAACAAACTTCACTCGTAAAAGAAAATACGCGAATTCCACTGTCAACGCAGGAAACCAACCTAGAACACAAAGTATTTGTTGTACACTTTGCACTTATTAAATTATTGATTAACCGTTCTATATGCACCGATTGTAAATCACTTTTGTAATAAGTACCGGTATGATTGAAACAAGAATACTTATTATCAAAATACCTTTATCATTACGTTTCTTTTCTGCAGCGGCATTTTTCTTTTTTGACGAGGTTTCTTAGTGTTACCAGTTCAAGTTTAATTTATTTAGAGGGTATAGACAAAAGAAAGATTTCGCACACGGTTTATTTTAAATGGCATTTAGTAAATTAAAATAGCATTTTTGCAGAGCTTCCAATGTTTATTACTTTAAATTTGTAGTCATTAACACAATGACATGTAAATTAAAACTACAGCTGCCAAGCTATCGAACTTATATCATTTGGCTACATCATTTAACTGTCTAATAAGATAAATATGTATATATAATAAATTATTTATCGCTGTAAGCGATGCACTCACGTAAAACTAAAATTATGCTTCAATAAATAAAACTTTTACTGCTACTATAAATTTTAATATAAGAATAACACTTCGTATCTATGACATTGCT